>PVJL010009648.1:0-55338 GCA_004026885.1 Lyroderma lyra
TATAATCAGGCATGCCAGAAGATTGTGCAGGAACAAGGAAAAAATTAAATCACTAAAGCTGGCATATATGAGTTGAAAATAAGAAATATAAGAGAAGAACCAAGAGGAATATCTTTGGCCAACTTTTTGATAGAATTAGGATGTTTGCTTTCATTAACTTTGTCATTTGTTCAAGAAGTCATAATTTTTTCTCAAGTTACTATGATTCATTAAGCACCTCCCCAGCTCATTTCCTACCATTCTACATGAGCTACCCCTCCCCACAAACACCAACCAATTTAAGAAGTTACAAAGTTGCTAGGTTTGAGCAGTAATTTATTATACATAGTTTAAAATCTAAAAGTAAGGAATTTCAAGGCCAGAATGCATCCTCCGTTGTGTGTTAGCACCACCTGTGATCATTTTGCAACTGTCAGTGAAGCATCGGGTTCCTCCGGCAGGAGCATTCTGTGGTTTGTGTCTAAAGTGTTAAGGTGACCAAGTCTCCTACTTTCCTCCTTCTCTGTCTTTTTCTGTGTTAACTTAAAATTGCCCTAACTACACATTAAAATAGCTTTGGTGCCACATGTTTTCCTCCCTCACCCCACACCACCACAGATCCACTCTGTAGCCTTCTCCATCTTCCTGCCCTGCCTGTGGTTCCATTGTCTTCTGAATTCTGCTGGAGCTCTGCCACAAGGGAGGACAGCAGAGGGTCTGCAGGAGCCAGGAGAATCAGATTAGGGTATGTAATCAGATTAGGGACCCTCCTGGATCTCTCTTGACCTAGTCGTATCTGAACAACTGCTACCCTTGAGCCACGGTCCAGCCACAGGCAACAGTGACTCTCAGATTCCCAAAGCAAAGGAGCACCTGTCTAGGAGACTGCTCATGCCCTGCCTGTGACCCTATGGTGTGTCTGTATCAAAACTTTTGACTGTTTCCAGAGATCAAAACTTGACCTGAGAATAAATTTTGTTTTTCAGAATGCCCCGATGTAGTGATTAAATAGACAAACTAGAAGTGGTAGACATAAAATAAAGAGACTGATTCTCTTTTAGGGTTCCTAATCCAAAATCAATGCTACTGGAAGAGTTCCAGATATATTGTGAGAAGTGGAAAAGTTTGAAATGAGCACCTTAACTTAAAGGGGGCAAGTGTGAACAATGGTAATAATTTGAAAATAAAAACCAACCAGCTTGTTAAAATTAAGTCATTGTTGAATATGGGGGCATAATCTCTGGTATGTTCTTAAAATATTGGTCTTATTTGGAGTAGGTCTATAGTTATAGGAAATTTTAAAGCCATCAGATATTTAAAGAATATAATTTGGGAAAGAGCAAAATGTATTTCTTCCCATGAGAATAATAATGCCATTGCTTTCTTTGATGCCTGAAATTCCATAGTTTCTATTTTTTCATTCATCTATATTTTTATCATTTTTGAGTTCATTTTTATCTATTTATCCATTTATTTATATTTTTATTATATTTTAGTTTATTTTTACTTTTTTATTATTCAGTCATCTGTATTTTCAAATTTATTGGCATAATTTGTTTATAGAATTCTCTTTAAATTTCAAATCTCCTTTGAATATGCCATTATATTCCTTTTTCAATTCCTAATTTTTTAAATGTGTTCATTCTCTTCTTGATTTTGATCAGAACTAGCAGAACTTGATCAGTCATTCGAAAGATTCAGCTTTAGTTTGTAAATTTTGATACACCCATTTGTGCTCTCTTATTTGTATTTCATTAATTTTTGTTCCTATCAGGGACATGGGCCCAACATTCTAACTCTGTCTTGTGAAGTGATCACAACATTATGTGACAGCGAAGGCAAAGGATGGAGGAAGTGAGGCAGGAAATAACTGTGGCAAAAATAGGCAATAGGGTGGCCGCACTCACACACACAAATACAATAGTCTTGTTCTCAGAATTTGAGACAGTTCTAGGAAATTGTATAACATCAATTGTTACCACACACTTCTTGAGAACATGCTGCTATTTATATGAAAAATACTCATACCATATTGTTAAAATCAAAATAAATATATTTTCCAGGCCAGCCTTCAAAATTCTCTGAACAGATAAATCAGTTCAGTCATACAAAGCTACTGTAGCTGATTCTGCAGGACTAATTTGACCTGGGTCATTTCTTGTTTATGCCACTGGAAATCATAAATAAAACTTAAACTGCAAAATTGTATGCAGCAACTACTACCAATCCCCTATCATTCAAAAAAATTCCAATACTATACCCAAACACTATGAAGAATAAAGCCACTGCCTTCTCACTGTATAAGCCTCATTCCATATTCTTTGGTTTGAGGGCTCCCAGTGTGCAAACTGTCTATTTGGTGTGTGCACAATAAACTTTTACTGATTACTACTTGGGGGGTTCATTGATTTCCCTTCTGTTATTTCTGAACTTTTAGAGAAGATCTAATAAAGGGATACCACCTTTGGTGAGTAATGGAGAATGCGTGGAAAGAAAGTGTTAAATTACAAAAGGGAAGAACTGAAGACAATGGAAGACATTGTCCAAACCTAGTGTCAGACCCATGGTGGGGGTGGTGCTGGGAGCTGTTGCTGACTCCTCTGTTCCTGTCCAGGCTCTCCTCAGCAAAACTTGCTCCCACCACTATCCTTGAGGAATAGGTAAGAATTCAGGGAATATTAAAGTGGATAGTCTGGTCTGTGGTTAGGTGAGAAAAGAACCTGGAATACCAGAATGAGGCAAGGTAACCTCTGCCTGCTTAGTTATTTTGTGCTAAGAGTGGGGTAAAGCTGACTGAATTTACCCTTCAATGTCTTCAACCAAACGTATCTCTGATGGACTCGGAGTTAAGACCCCAGGACTTACATTGCTATTTCCCTGACAAGGGCTCTTCACTCCAAGCCCCCCAGATTTGTCATTGTCCCTGGTCTGGTCACTACCCATAGTTTCCCATTTGGCATCACTGGTCCTCTGAACCAGCCCTGAGTTCCAGCCAGCTCTCTGAGAACTGAAGCAGCCTTGACAGGTCAGTGGGTCAGGGCTTTCACTCATGCTCACTGGGGAGGGCCAGAAATATTGGGGAACTTCAGGGCCACCACAGGGAGAGGCCTTAGACCAAGTGAGACTCAGAGGTTCTATGAGTCTTGCCCACAGCCATCAAATATACTGTCAACCTCCTACCTATGACCTTCATCTTCTCACCCTCAAACCTGTGCTCTTTCCCTCTGCTTGTGTATCAGTGGGAGGCACGAATGCCGAGGTGACAATATGCAAGTCCAATGCTGACGGGCTCACCGGGAAAACCAGTGCCCCGTACTAGCAGAAGCGTTCTGTGGTTACTACAGTACTACTCAGATAGGGTAAGATCTAATGTATTCATGGAAAGGGGCAGAGATAATTTTAGGGAAATTATTTTTAAAAAACCTCTCTGCATATCTTAACTCAGTAGAACAAAGGCTTTTGGAGTTAAATATACTCCACTTTGTGAACATTAATACAATTCTCTTAATAGAAATTCAAATTTCTGTCATTGTGTAAGAATGTCTCATGGCCAGTGGGTCATGCTTACAGGAAAAGAGGATCCCCCGCAGCCATCTCTGGCCACCCTAGCCTGACAGTCTGCTTGCACCCTGAAACTTCCTCCATCTTATGGAAAAGAAAATCGTTGCTTAGTCTCCAGATTAATTTAACCTTTGAAGCAAATTCCTCCACAGAGATGCTCAACTCAGAAAGTAGCTGAAGCTAGAAACGAGTTGGGGCTGCTGACCATGGGGCGTGTGTGTAGTTTGGGTGGAGCAACCCATGAAGAATCTAAAGTGGCCTTTCCAGAAAAGCCGGTTTCCCTGCTCTATTCTTTGTGATCTTCAGGACCATCAGTTCTGGAATCTGACAGGACCCCAAGCCAAGATGGAGGGGAAAATATTTTAGAAAGGTTGGGTACTACAGATTACCTGATATTGTGGGGTAAGGAACTGGGACCAGGACTGTTAAAAGGGCAAGAAAGAGAGAAAGGAAAGGAAGAAAGGAAAGGAAGTGGAGGAGAGAGGCATGGCTCATGGCGGGCAAGTAAAACACTCAGTGTTAGGAGCAAGAGAGAAGTGGAAAAGGGGGAGTTTATGTATACTAGATGCAAAGTAACTTCCTTGTTTCCCAGTCTCACTTCTTTGATTTAAACTACATTTACCACACTGAGATTATGTAATTCAGATTTATCATGTGTCTGTTGCCCAAGAGACCATCAGTGCTAGAGGTCACAGTTCACACATCCTGGCCTGAAATTGGGAGATTTACACAGGCTGCAAACCTTCTTCATAACCCCAACTCCTTCTGTTTTGCTAACTGATAAGAGACATAGCACTAGGCTTGGGGTCCTGAAACTTAGATTCTAGTCCCTGTCCCCACACTTATTCTCTGTGTCACACTGGGCAAGTTACTCATCTTTCTGAATCTTAATTTGACTCATTTAGAAATGGAGATCAAATATATGGTGATGGAAGGAGAACTGACTCTGGGTGGTGAGCCCACAATGCACCACACAGATAATGTGTTACAGAATTGTACACTTGAAACCTATATAATTTTACTAACCGATGTCACTCCAACAAATTTAATTTAAAAAAAGAAATGGAAATGATAACCCCTTCTTTCCAGTGTTACTATAAGTATTAAATAAGAAGATATAACACAGTGTTCAGACACAAGTAATTAAATTGTAGAGGTTACCTGTTTACTTTTTTATACCATATAATGCTTACTTCTACCTTCAAGCCATCATTCATGCTGTTTCCTCCAACGTGTCTATTTGTCTGTCTTCAAAGCTCCCCACATATCTAAATCCCTTCTTTAGTGGAAACTTCCTCTGGAACCTCCTCCAAGACAACTTGAGATCATTGATCAATTACCCACCTGTCAATCAAACACTGCCTCTTAGGCTCCATTTTTCTATTTGTGCTGGTTTTGTCTTCTTAGCAATATATGAAGACACCTGTAGAAATGAAGCCAGATTGTTTTTTCTTTTTCCCCTTACATCATCCTCTGCTGCACGATGGGAACATCAGATTTCTGACTCAGAGTTTATGTAAATGGTCCACTTACTCTGATGGCCCCCAGAGTTATTATGGAAACTAGTAATATTAGCTACTTTGCAAAACTTACTGTGTACTAGGCCAGTGGTTCTCAAATTGGGGAGCATGGACTAGCAGCATTAGCATGAACTGGAAATTTGTTAGAAAGGCTAAGTCTTGGGCTGCATCCTAAACTTACCGAATCAGAAACTCTGGAAGCAGATTTCGGTACTGTGTGTTTTCACAAACCCTCCAACTGAGGCTGAGGCATGGTAGAGTCTGAGAACCATCAGAAGGTCTTTCACCTCTGATTAAGTCAGGTAAAGGGGATAGACACAGCACATCTAAAATGTAAAGGTTTTAGGTGAAAAGGTTAATACAGGAGACTCTGAACTAAGATGTACCATAAGAAACCAAATGTAGGGGTGCTTTGGGCAATCGGAAAATAGCATAAATGTTCTATGTGGAGAGCAAAGTCAGAAAGCTGAGGTGCCTCAAAAATGAACCATCTACCTCAATTTACCAAGGCCCTATTTCACAGCTGGAACCCAGACATAATAGTGACCCAACTTTAACAATGAAAATTAAAATAATGCCAGGGCAGTAGTTCTCAAAGTGGGGTCCTTGGGCCAGCAGCATTAGATTCACCTGGGAACTAGTTAGAAATCCAATTTTTCAGGTTCCACCTATATGTATCGATTTAGAAACTCCAGGGATGCTGCCTAGTCCTATGTGTTTTAACAAGCTCTTCATGGGATTCTGATGAAGGCCTAGTCTTATAAATGACTGTGCTATGCACTGGGGCAACATGTTTTTACATGCATTTTCCCACTAATTCTGACAATCCTATGACCAGTTTAAATTTTCCCCATTTTTAAGGTGAAGGAAATTAGGAACCAATTTGCCTAAGGGCACATAGCTTGTCACTGGTTCAACAGGAATTGAAGCTATCTAATTCCAAAACCCCACTGGGTAGATGAAGGATGTGTTTTGGCCATATGTGGTCTCTGGTGGACTCTGGGTAACTAGAAATGTGTGTGAAAGGGGTGGGGACAGGAGTAGGCTGACCAGATGTCCCATTTTAAATAGGACAGAAAGTAACAGTACTGTCTCATTTCAAGAGGTACGTATGGTCAACCTAGTCCCACTGGCTAAATTCAAGGTATAAATATGCTGACCATACATACTGTTTGAAATGGGACAGTACCTATGTTTTCTGTCCCCTTTAATATGGGACATCTAGTCAGCCTAGGCAGGAGGAAGAGGGCAAGATAACAATAGAACTAACTACAGTTGATCTAAAAGAGATCAATCTCTGCAATTTCAATGGATGATATTCAAACCCAAGATTTGATAGCAAGTTAGACCCACAGAGCTCATCTTTTATTATATGCTGCCCATCTGAGAGCAATGGGTCATGAATGCACTAAAGGAATCTTCCAGCCAATATCTGGTTTTTGAGGACCTGACTTTAACTCTTTACTGGTACTACTCAGATGTGTATTTGGCTTTATTGAACTTCTTCTCAATGTCTCCTTGTATGTTATTGTCTTTTCTTACCCACTATCCTAGTGGAAAACCTTTACTCATAAGGAGGAATGATAGCTCAAAGACAGTAAGCTACAGGCAAAGTACAATTTCAGTCACTTCAGGTCATACCAGATAAGACAGTTCTCTGCCCTCTCAGAAGACAGAGCTCACCTCAGTAGCAGCCCTGGGTCTTCCAGTTTCCTGTCACAGACTGAACCACAAACAGTTATTTTTCACTCTTGGTGAAAAACACCCAGAAACAAAGTTCTTCTCAAGACATAGTTGACCTCAGAGAAAACAAGAATTAAAAACCAAAGGGTCTTAGCCAGGAAGTAGTTGGAGAGGAAGAGAAGAGCTGACAGGGTTCTGAACACAACAGAAGGTATCAGGAAACAGATTGGGGTGAAGATTTCACGGGGCTCACCTCAAAGTTCACAGCCAGGGTACCTCTCCAGCTCATGTTAACCACAGCTGCAATTCTTCTGTTTCATTGCAGAAAAGGGGTGGGGGACAGAGGATGAGAAAGAGGACATTGAGGAGGACCCCAATAAAGCTAGCCAAATGGGCCCAAGCCGGGATCCTGTCAGGAAACTGCTAAAGTAGGAGCACAGTTCACTCTGTAGCCTCTTTCCCAGATTCACATGCAACATAACTGCTTTTACAGGTATGCATGGCCAGCCTTGTTTGAGTGGATTTTATCTTTCTTTTTACTTTTAGGATAAGTTTGTATTTAAATATTTTATTATTAGTTGCAGGTGTACAAAAGAACATAATGATTTAGACACCTCACAAAGTGATAACTCATCTGACATCTTATATGTCTATTACAATACCATTGACCATATTCCCTCTGCTGTCCTCTACATCCTTTGACTATATATACTCAAATATTTGTAAATTATAGTTGACATTCAATATTATTTACATTATTTTCAGGTGTACAGTGCAGTGGGTAGGCACTTATGTAATTTATGGAGTGCTCCCCCAATAACCCTAGTACCCATCTGATACCATATATAGTTTTATTGATTATGACATTATTGATTATTTTCCTCATACTGTATTTCACATCCTTGTGACTATTTGGTGACTACCAATTGTACTTCCTAATCCCTTCACCTTTCTCACCCACCCTTCCAACCCCCTTTCCGTATAACAACCATCATCAGTTCATTCTCTGTATCTCTAAGTCTATTTCTATTTTGATTGTTTATTTATTTTGTTCTTTAGACTCCACATATAAGTGAGATCATATGGTATTTGTCTTTCTCAATCTGATTTATTTCACTTAGTATAATAACTTCTAGGTCCATCCATGTTGTTGCAAATGGTAAGATTTCATTCTTTTTATGGCAGAGTAATAAATAGAAGGCATTTCCAATTCAAAAAATATATTTTGGGTAAAGTTGTTTATAACAAATATTCAAACTGTGGGAGTTCAAATGGTGAGGACTACTTGAGATTAAACATCCTCTGAAATTTAAAATATAATGTTGAGTTGAAAACTGATTAACAGGGCAAAAAAAAAGCCACTGCAAATTTTAAGCTCATCAGTAAGAAATCTCCCCACCCCAGTGCTTAGAATATTTGGTGTTAAATCAATTTTTCCTTTTACTTTGTATTTTCTCATCATATATGTATTTTTTAACCTGTGCATCCACAATGTTTTGTATCACCTTATTAAAAATGATATACTTGATAACTGTACTGTCCAATATGGTACCCACTAGCCACAAGAGACCATTTCATTATATGAATTAAAATTAAATAAAATTTAAAATGTATATTCTCCATCACACTATATCTGACTAGTAGGTACCATGTTGGACAATGAAGATACTGAACAGTTCCATCATCACAGAACATTCTATTGAACATTACTGCTTTATAAGGAAGCCTTTTACACAGAACAATTGTCAGATACATCTTAAATGACCTCAGGAAGTCTATTGTCTATGGTTTTTTATTTTTTTATTTTTTGGATTGATCCATTTTCAGGCATAGCCTTGAACCATGAGAATACAATGACTTGTAAATTCCAAAACATAACGTCAAATGTGCTCCTTCACTCAACCATGGCCTTTTCCTTCCTCACTTCTGTCTTAACCCTCATTTAAGGCTGTAGTCACATCACTTACTAAGAGAGATAGGACACAGAGAAAAATGTTCCCTGTAATGGTCCTGAACCAGTGTTCAGAAAGGACAGGAGTGGAGAGACTTGGCCAGGAAGAAATGTCATCAGAGGGATCTTGAAAACTACTCATCTAATGGAACTTCTCTTTGGATGGTCCACAGAGGAAGCAGGAGAAGTAATATTTGTATCTCCAAACATAGAGGAATGATATAAAAATAGAAGCACTTATTCCTCCAACTGCTGGGGGTATGGCCAGCTGTCATCCCTGTCTGGAAATTAGTGTCTGTGGAGGAGAGATACTTCATGTAAGCTGGAATATCCTTCCCAGGGGAAGTTTTCATTCAATAATGAGCAATGGGATTATAAAACCCAGCCTATGCACCTTCACTCTGAACATCCATCCAAACTTTAGCTCTCCCTGTGGAGTGGGCATTTGTTGTGACTATATCTCAGTCTAATTGCCCTCTGCCTAACCTGGTGTTCTTTTCTCTCCACTCAAGTGTCAATGATAATGAACTTCCTGCACACATATCTCCATCTCCAGTCTCCATTCCTTACAATCTTTTATATCTTCATACATACATATCACCTATATTGGGAAACTTACTAACAAATTTACATTACAAGAAAGAGTTATGGAATTATTCCAATCAATTAAAAGACATTTTTCCCAGTTTCCACCTCAGATAAAACCTTTAATGAAATAAGGCTAAACAAAGTATACTATACTGATTTGAAAATTAATTAATCGAATGCTGAAAACCAGCATCAGTGTTAATGATAAAATACTAGATGCTCTAAAATTAAAATAAAAATTAAAAGTACAACATTGACTTACTTTTTAAAAGGTAACAATCAATGAAATTATACAAGACAAAGCAAAGGGTATAGCTTTGGAAATAAGGAGATAAAATGTCATTACTTGCTCCTGAGTCTATGATAACCTAGGAACCCCAAGATAATCAAAAGGAAACAAAAAAACTATTTTTGAAATAAGTAAACTGGCTGGTTATAAAATTAATTTATGAAAATTTATTTGTTCTTTTATACAAAATAAAAACACTTTAGTAAACAAGGTGAGAGAAAAAATTCTGATTTAGAATAGCAACCCAAAAAATTATATTCTCAGGAATAAATTTGACAAAAAATGTATTAGCTCTACATGAAGAAAGACATAATACTTTAATAAAGAACATAGAAACTACCAGACATTTTCCCAAAAATGTTCTAATGTTTTACACTCTCACCAACAATGTTCTGGTTGATTCCTAGCCTCACTTGCTATCTGTCTTTTTACTTTTTTTATTTTTTATTTTCCCTCCAGCTTTATTAAGGTTTAATTGACAAATAAAACTATATATACCTAGAGTATACAATGTGATGATTGGATATTTTGTGAAATGATTAGCACTATCAAGTTAATTAGCACACCTATATCTCCCATTGTTACCTTGTTTGTGTGTGTGAGAATGCTTAAGATCTGCAGTATTATATATGCTACAGTATTATAAGCATAGTCACCATGCCACACCAACACTTTTGTCTTTTCGACAATAGCCATCTGAACCAAAAATGAACCAAAAATATTTTTTTTTGTATTCAGCAATACAGTTTTATATTTTTTGGATTTAAAAATATTTTTTTATTGTTACATTTATTGGGGTGACATTGATTAATAAGAATTACATAGGTTCTAGGTGTACAATTCTACAGTTCGTCCTCTATGTGTTGCATTATATGTTCACCACCGTGTCAGTTCTCTTTCCATCACCATATATTTGACTCCCCCTCCCTCCTCTACCGCTTGCTGCTTGTCCTCAAGTAACCACTAAACTATTAAAAAAAAATTATATATAGGTGCTTTGCCAGATTTGATATGTGATGTAGAAAAGTGATGGGCTTTGGGTTTAATGTATATTGCATCATATTTGTTTTACACAAAAAACCAAAAATCAGATCTCTATTAGTGCATTGACACAGAACATTTTTAGGAATAGATCACTGATATTAAACAGGAGTTGTCCATATTGTATTGTTCTTTGAGTACACTTGAAAAACTACCCAGTAAAGGCTCTAGAAGATTTCAAAACAAAGTGGTAATAGTGTGTAACGAGGAGTGGAGTACACTCATGCCTCCCTGATAGTGATGCCAAGGCCCTGTGATTATTTCTCATCAGTGAGTAGCCGGAGAAATCAACACGCTTCTCTCCAAATCTGGGAAATTAAAGACAACTTAAGTTCCATGTTCTCTGTCCCCCTGCTGTGACAATTGTCATATAAATAAGAAAAAAGAGCATTTGAAGGATTTCAACTTTAACTCTTTGAGTTGATGTTCCCGAAGGCAGACACTCCAGATTACTAATGAAGACACTACTGGAATTGTTGTCCCCGGGAGGTGTGTTCCCTGAAATGGCACAGCTGGACAGAAAAGAAAAGCAAGGGTGCCCAGGAAGCCATGAGTTATTTCACAAAGCTTTTCAGGTTAGTGTCTGTTACTCTGGGCTTGATTCCCACAACATGGCTTCTCTCAAGTTCCCCCTCTATACCCTTCTCCCTCTGTACAGTTTCCTGTCAGAGGTGTCCCCTGACCCATGCTCTTGCCTTTAGAACAGTCACTGCTACCAATGTGAATGAGGTTTAATTCCTTCTCAAGGCGCCTTTGCACTTAGGCAAACTGGTGACTGTGAGGACAGAGTCTGGGTGGGAAGGAATCAAAGCTACCAGCTTTCTGGTGTCCTTGCCTTTCTTTCCTGTCCAGTCGAAATTAATGTCTCTATTGACAAGAAAAGATAATCAGTCCACATAACAAATAACTACTGAGTCTACTTTTCCATTTAAACTGCTTGTTTTGCTTATGTGGCATAAATGAGAATTTCAGACAGACATGTGGTGCTGCTGGCGGGGATTGCAGAGGGGAAGACAGACGCAGATTTTAGTTTTGTTTTCTTTTTCTCTTCAAGCTGAGCTAGAGAGTCACAGCTTTGAACTGGGAGCCATCTGTCTCTTTTATCAGTAAATCAGGTATGCCGACATTCGGGAAAAGTTCTACAGCTTTAATTTCTAGTTGTTGGGCTATGCTTAGAAAAAGAAATTATTTTAAGAACAAATTTGCCCTGTTTTAAGGGAAATGATTTAGAGTGACTGTCTTTGGCTTAAGTGAAGCCAGCTTATAGAAAAAAGTTTACAATTAGTGGCAAAGAGAGTTCCCTTAGCATAAAGCCAATAAGAAGTGCTAACTGGGAAGAATTTGGGCATTAACATGTGGCCATGAGTTTTCTGTGCCTTGATGCTTTGGCTATACTGCCAGATTTAAGCAAGAGAAAAAGGGTTCTGATGAAAATGAACCGTTACTTCTCACTGCATCGCAAAGGGGATGAGATGGCAGGGTTTCTTCACCGTGGCTGGTGAGGAATGGGGAAAATTCAAGTAATTGAGAGATCAAATGACATATTTTTCTGGCTTAAATGATAGTGGTTTGTTTTCCAGAGTTGTGCTCTTAACCCATTGAATGTCTTGGCAACAACTCAAAATGAAGGGAGGAGTATGGAGAAAGTGGAGAAGAAGTGAAAGGAAGGGAGCAAAGTGAGAAAGGAAGAGAAAGGAAGAAGAGACTGAACCTCCAATATTAAGGAGGTGGACCCAGAAAGGAAGTTGAGAGAAGTAAAAGTGTGTGGCCAAGGAAAAAAGAGAAGGGCACAAGGTGGTCTTGAGAGGAAGGGAGGAAGGAAATAAGCAAAGAGGTGAGCTTGGAGATAAGAAATAAGTGGAGCTTATAAACAAAAACACTTCACTCAACTCACTGGGTGACTGTGCTAGTGACTCAATTTCTCTCTAAAATAGAGAGAGTACTTCTATTTCCACCCACCCTGTCAACTCCATGTAAACAAATGAGGCATCGTTGTGAAGTGCTCTAGGAACATAAGGATCTTTCATGATTCAGAACTAAATAATAGTAGTTTCCTGTTGTTGTTTTTGTTGTTGTTGTTGTTCTTTTATTGGTCTCTGGTCTCTCTGTCCTTTAGGAGCAGCAATGGAGCAAAGTGAATGCAGTCACTTAGGTAAGAGAGCAACTACTGCTTTGCATGCCTTTTGCCATATTCTGTGCTTATTTTATAGAAAAACCATGCTATCCTCTTGAAGCAAAGTACAGTAGAGAGGGAAGGCAAGATGGTGACTGGAGAGGAGGTCCCTAAAGCCTCTCCCAGAAAACACAATTGAAAGGCCATTCAGAAGCCAGGAAAGAGGACCCTGAGTGACACAACACCAGCTGAGAAATCCACGCATTGCAAGTAAACACCTGAAGGTTGGAGAGAAGGAAGCGGGCGGGAGAGAGGGGAGGGAGCAGAGATGGATCGTGACAGGACCCGATCACTGCTGACCATCCAGGAGCAGCACAGTGCACGGGAGGGGGGAGGCCAAGAGGTGACAAGAGTAAAAGCCAGCAAAGTGGCAGAACGGTGGGAGACCACGGGGGAGCTGGGCCTTAGAGCAGTGTGTTGGGGACAGAGTTTGGGAGCCAGCCTCTGAAACTTGAGTAACATGAGAGCTGATCAAGGAGCCTGAACAACCACGGGCTGAGGTGGGTCCCCAGAGACAGCACCTCGGCTCCTGGCACTCTCGTGACCCATAGCACAAGCATGCATGGCTCCTATGCAGGGCTCTGGTTCCTGTTCCTGGCCCACTGTGGAGGCCAGCCGGCTGCCTTCATACTGCCTGAAGTCAGGCCCACAGCTTTGGACTTGTGGTATGTGTGCATGCACACCTGCGCCGGGGGCCTACAAGCAGTGCAAGCCTGCAGACTCTGCCCCAATGGCTGATTGCTGGAGCCGGCCTGGGAAAAAAGGCGGATTTGATAGCATTTGCCCCAGCCAGCAAGAGCAGCCTTGGCCCACATCACCCAGCTTCCCCAGCATAGGGCAGGAGGTGGAGCTGCCCCAGCATGCTTTTTGTTGGCCTCTCCCCTCTCCTACAGCCTCCCCAACCAACTAACTAACTGCAGGAAGTGGTGGGACCATGATAGATGTGCACCACCCCCAAACGTAGCAGGAGACCAGAAATAAGAAATAAACAACACCCTTCTCTTCCAAAACTTGGACCCCAGAGCCACTTGGGTCTGCCCTATAGCAAGATAACACAAAAGTACTAATCAGGGCTCCTGGGCTCTGCTGAACATAAGGCCCTCATGTCAAAGAGAAAGAACCCAGCAGAGAGGATGAATTCCTTAAAAACTAAAACTGCTCAGAAAAAAACAAACAAACAAACAAACAAACAAAAAAAACACATGAAATCTACCCAGAAGACACCTTCTTAGACCTAGAAATTTCTGAACTAAGAGAAAGAATTTAAAGTAGCCATTTTAAAAGCTCTGAGAGAAATGAAAACATACTGTCAGAACACCATTGCTGAGATGAATGACCTAAGAAAGGAAATCCATGAACAAAAGGAACAATTTAACCAAGAAATTCAAAACACAAGGAAGATTAAGATGGAAATGTGATATAACAAAGAGCTGGTTCTTTGCGAAAGTCAACAAAATTGACAAACCCCTGGTGAGACTAATCAAAGGACGAAAGGAAAGGACACAAATATCCAAAATTAGAAATGAAAGGGGAGAAATTACCACTGATACCACAGAAATACAAAGGATTATAAGAAAATATTATGAAGGACTTTATGCCACAAAATTTAACAACCTAGAAGAAATGAACAAGTTTCCAGAAACTTATAGCCTACAAGACTAAACCAAGAAGACCTGGATAATCTAAATAGACCAATCAATAGCAACGAGATTGAAATGACTATCCATAATCTCCCTAAAGGCAAAAGCCCTGGACCAATGGTTTCACCAATGAGTTCTACCAAGCATTCAAAGAAGAATTAATGCCTGTCATCCTCAGACTGTTCCAAAAAATTGAAGAGGAAGCAATACTTCCTAACTCATTCTATGAGGCCAACATTACCCTAATACCAAAGCCTGGTAAAGGCAACACAAAAAAAGAAAACTATAGACCAATATCTCTGATGAACACAGATGCAAAAATCCTGAACAAAATATTAGCAAATAGAATACAACACTGCATCAAAAAGATCATTTCAATGATCATTTCAATTGATGCAGAAAAAGCTTTTGACAAGGTACAACATCCATTTATGATCAAAACACTAAATAAAATAGGTATAGAAGGAAAGTATCTCAACATAATAAAGGCCATATATGAAAAGCCCTCGGCTAACATCATACTGAATGGGGAAAAGCTGAAACCTATTCCCCTAAAATAAGGAACAAGACAGGGATGCCCCCTGTACCACTGCTATTTAATATAGTACTGGAAGTTCTAGCCACAGCAATCAGGCAAGAGAAAGGAATCAAAGGTATCCAAATTGGGAAAGAAGAGGTCAAATTGTCACTATTTGTGGATGACATGATCCTTTATATAAAAAATCCCAAAGATTTCACCAGGAAACAATTAGAAACAATTAACGAATGTAGTAAAGTTGCAAGATACAAAATCAATGTACAAAATTCAACAGCATTCCTTTATACAAACAATGAATCCTCAGAAAAAGAAATGAGGGAGTCAATTCCCTTTGCTATCACAACAAAAAGAATGAAATACCTGGGAATTAACTTAACAAAGAATGTGACAGACTTATACACAGAAAACTATAAGACACTTTTGAAAGAAATTGGAACAGACTTTAAGAGGTGGAAAAATATCCCCAGTTTATGGATAGGAAGACTTAACATTGTTAAAATGGCCATTCTGCCCAAAGCAATTTACAGATTTAATGCAATACCTATCAAAATCCTACAATAGTTTTGTGAAATAGATAAAAGAATTAGTAAATTTATATGGAACCATAAAGGATCTCAAATTGCCAAAGCAATACTACATAAAAAGAATAAGGCTAGTGGCATTACATTTCCTGACTTCAATTTATATTACAAAGCATCAATAGTCAGAACAGCTTGGTACTGGCAGAAGAACAGAAATATAGACCAATGGAATAGAACTGAAAACCCAGAAATAAACTCACAAATTTATGGACAAAGAATTTTCGATAAAGCAACAAAAAACATACAATGGGGAAAAGACAGCCTCTTTAGTAGATGGTGCTGGGAAAACTGGAAAAAAATATGCAAAAGAATGAACCTGAGCTGTGAACTCTCTCCATATACAAAAATTAACTCAAAATGGATTAAAGACCTTCATATCAGACCTGCAGCAATAAACTGTATAGAAGAAAACATTGGTACTAAACTTATAGACTTAGGACTCAAGGAAGACTTCATGAACCTGACCTCAAAGGCAAGGGAAGTAAAAGCAAAAATAAATGAATGGGACTATATCAAACTAAAAAGCTTCTGCACAGCAAAAGAAACCATCAACAAGGCAAAGAGAGAGTCAACTGAATGGGAGAAAATATTCACAAATAATGCATCAGATAAGGGTCTAATATCTAAAATATATAAAGAACTAATAAGACTTAACAACAACAAAAAACAAACAACCCAGTTGAAAAGTGGGCAGAAGAACAAACAGGCACTTCTCCCACGAAGAAATACAAATGGCCAGCAGACATATGAAAAAATGCTCATCCTCATTAGCTCTCAGGGAAATGCAAATCAAAACCACAATGAGATACCACCTGTTAGAATGGCTGTTACCAATAAGACAAGGAATAACAAGTGCTGAAGAGGATGTGGAGAAAAAGGGACTCTCGCACACTGCTGGCGGAAATGAAAATTGGTACAACCACTGTGGAAGACGGTGTGGAGGTTCCCCAGAAAATTGGGAATGGAGTTACCATGTGACCCAGAATCCCCCTTCTGGAGATCTACCCAAAAGGCTTGAAAACCTTTGTCCGCAAAGACTTATGTACCCCAATGTTCATCGCAGCGCTGTTCACAGTGGCCAAAACATGGAAACAACCAAAGTGTCTTGCAATAGATGACTGGATAAAGAAGCTGTGGTACATATACACAATGGAATATTACTCAGCTGTAAGAAAAGATGAAATACTGCCATTTGCAACAAAATGGATGGCCCTGGAGATCATCATGCTAAGTGAAATAAGCCAGACAGAACAAAACAAAGAACTGTATGACTTCACTCATATGTGGAATATAAAACTGAAAGCAACAAATAAAAAAGAAATGAACAAACAAACAAATAACCCATGGGCACAATCAATAGTTTAATGTTTATTTGTGGACGAGTAGGATAGGGAGGGGAGAAAGGGGTGTGGGGTGGGAAAGAAGGGAGGGGAAGCTAAATATATGGTGATGGAAAGAAAAGTCACATTAGGTGGTGAACTTATTATACAACAGTGGACAATGCACTGTAGAATTGTATGCCTGAAACCTAACGGATATCACTCCACTAAGTCTAACAATATAAATAAATTTTAAAATAAGTACAGTAGACTCTCTGTTAACCAGAACTCAAGTAACCAGCAAAAAAATGGAAGAAAGAATACTTTAAAAATAAATTAAAATAATGTCTCAGCATGTTATGCAGCTGCACATCATGCAAAACATAACTTAGTGTGAGAGGAGCAGGGCCTCAAAGCAAGCTGATAATCATTCATTTTTCAAGAAAGTGGCACACCAGTTTGCCAGCACAGCATCAAATACTGATATAGATCTAAAATCATCCACACCACTTCTCCTGATCCTGTCCCAGCTACAGCATCATGTCCTTATGATCCTAATGTGGTATCTACCCAGTAAACAGTCTACCCCTGCTATAAGTTTTAACTGTGTATGTGTGTGTTTTTCTAAGTTACTTGAAGTTTAAAAAATTATATTAGTGAAGTTCATTAAGCTGAAAAGTTTACTGACTGCCATTCAACTTAAATTGCACGCTGCATTCACAAAGCTATTGCTATAATAAAATTGTGTTACATTGTTTGTCTTTATTTGTCTTAATTTGCTTTTAATTACTGTATTTCAATTTTAATATCAAGGTAATACAAAGTTTATGGTATGGTATAGTATGGGGCATAGTATTAGTCAGACTTATTTTTAATAGTACTCTGAAGTAACCAAAAACTATATTTATCCAGCATCTACCGATCCCCACGATGCCATCCACCTTAGGGTCTACTATATAACCTATCAGCTGTTTCTTCATTACAGAGAATCACTTTACATTGCTCATTCCAGTATGTCCAAGGTCCAGCCATTTCACTGATGGTCATGACCACACCTCTGCCCAGCCCAAGTCAGAGGAGCTATCTCTGGCCTGGGAATAGAGTCTGGTTATATAGCCCACCTAGAGATGGAACCCATAGTCCTAGATACATGCAGGCAAGTCTTGTATGACGAGACATGTTTCTAAATCTATCTCATCCCCTATGAGATCTGACATAGCACTATGCTGCAGTCCTAGAGAAATCTAGTTGTTTTAAAAACCATAATGAATTCGTTTTATTTGGTAATGGAGTTAGTGTTCACATCATAAATGCAATATATTGTGAGAGTATCTTTTCCCATAATGTGAGAATAACTCCTTGTCATTAAAAATATTCCATTGGCATGATCAGTATAGTTATAACACAGTAAACTTGCTCTTAACAGGACCATATATGAAGAACCAAGATGCCAGAGGATCAGAACTGAGAATCATCCTGGTAGGCAAAACAGGAACTGGCAAAAGTGCCACAGGGAACAGCATCCTTGGGAAGCAAGCATTTGAGTCACAGCTGAGTGCACAGACCTTCACTAAGACTTGCAGTGAAAGTCGGAGAAGCTGGGGGGACAGAGAGATGGTCGTTATTGACACACCAGATATGTTTTCTGGGAAGGACTACTCTGCTCCCCTGTACAAAGAGGTGCATAGGTGCTACTTACTCTCAGCCCCAGGACCCCATGTACTACTCCTGGTGATGCAACTGGGCCAATTCACCACCCTGGACCAGCAGGCTGCACAGAGGGTAAAGGACATCTTTGGAGAAGATGCCATGAGACACACAATTGTCCTCTTCACCCACAAGGAAGACCTTCAAGGAGGCTCCTTGATGGAGTACATCCATGACTCAGATAATAAAGCCCTAAGCAAGTTGGTGGCAGTGTGCGGGGGGCGAGCATGTGCCTTTAATAACCGTGCTAAAGGGAGTGATCGGGATGGCCAAGTAAAGGAGCTAATGGACTTGATTGAGGGCCTGGTGATGGAGAAAAGGGGTGACCACTACACCAATGGGTTGTACAGCCTAGTAACAGGGTCACAATGTGGACATGAGTGGTCAGAGGAAGGATTAAAGGATTTCAAAGGGAGTCTTATAAAACACATGGAAATTCAGAGACATCGCACAACCACATCCAAAGCAAATTGCCTAAAAAGAGCCCTAATCAAAATACAAGTGTGTATTTTGTTTTGTATTTGGTTATTTGTGAAATTGCTAATTCTGTTATTTTGTATGCTGCTCAGAATATGCAAAAATTTTTACTGCTTACTTTGTAGTATGTGCAATTTTTTCTGTAGCTTACTGTTAATTATACTCAAAAAAATAATGATAATTTCTGGAAAAACCATTGGTGTAGGAGGCAAGACTCCTACATAGTTATAGATCAGTAATTACTTATTTACTGCCTATCGTGGATAAATCACAGTGCCTCCTCTACAATATGTAATGCCTAACATCAGTATTGGAGATTCTGCAAAATGTTTAAATCTTAGCATCACTCAACTTGTTAATGAGACAAATTATTTTAAAAATTAGTTTGTTTTGAATTATAAGACCAAAACTTTTTGAAATCTGTACCCATTGGCAAATGTCTAAAGCCAGTTTTATGTTCCCAGAAACTCCTTTTATTCTTTAAAATACGACTATTTCTACTGAATACAATGATGATAAAACATGTGCTGAATATAATAAAATAGCAATTACAAGTAAGCTGTAAAGTCCCTAAGATCATGTGTCTTTAATTCTTGTCCATGGTCTTCTCCTCAGAAGACAGTGGACAGCACAGGGGTCACTTTGATAACGAAACTCCTTGTGCCCCCAACCACACACTCACACATCAGTAGTCTGTATTACGTGCATCACGTTTGCATAGCACTGACAGAGGTGCAGCCAGATCTTACCCCTGGTCCCACCTACATAGAGCATTGAAGCACACAGAGGCCGACACTTCAGACAAGGTGGTAGATGGGGCAGTCTGAAACACCTCCCTGTTAAATGGAATAGACGCTAAATGGAGATTCTTTTTTGATGAGCTCACTAAAAAATAAGGAAAACTGTTGACCAATAGACAAATGGCACTATCAGTCCCAAGATGGAGAAACTCAGCCTTGGGTTGCTGTTGAAGTTGAGAGAGCTGATTGTGAGAGGTCTGGATAACTTAAGCCCTTCCCAGGGAATTAATAATACAAACTCATTTTTAAACCAAATACAGGCTCTTCTGATTTTGTATTGCTTCTTATGCTCATTTGGTTAAGCTGTGGTTTTCAAGGAATTTTTTTATTATATTAAAGTTATTGAATTTATTTGCATAAGTGTATAAAGTCTTTTTAGTATGCCTTTAATGTATGCAGAAACTATAGTCATCTTTCTTCTTTGAATTTTGATATTAGTTACTTATGATTATTTCTTTGTATTTGATTATCCTGGCTAGAGGTTTATCAATTTTGTTGAAATTTATAAAAATCAAACTTTGATGTTTCTATTTTCTATGTTATACCTAAAATGTGATCCCCAAACCTAAAGTCAGTTAGATTTTCTCCAATGTGATCTTCCAGGAGTTTTAGGGTTTGCATTTTATATTTATATTTTCAGATGATTTAAGTGAAAGATATAAAGTCTGTGTCTAGATTATTTATTTTTTGCATGTGAACGTCTAGCATCGTATCTAGCATCATTTGTTAAAAGACCATCCTTCCTCCATCAAATTATCTTGCTCCTTTGTCAAATAATTAGCTACATTTAATAGCTGTGGTTGGATTTAAGTCTACCATCTTCCTTCACTTTCTATTTGCCCCATCATTTCTTTGTCCCTCTTTTTTCCATTCTTTTGTGTTGACATTTGAAAAGTATTCTATCTCCTCTTTGGCTTTTATATTTTTAGTAGTTTCTCTTCAGACTAAAGTATTTATCCTTAACTTATTATTCTCTACTCTGAGTTAATAGTATGCCATTTCAAATAAGATATAATAACCAGACAAAAGGATACTTCTGTTTAACCTCTATCTTTCCTTTGGATAATATTTGTTTTTACTCTTCCACATGTTAAAAAAAAAACTCCCAATATGTTATTATTTGGCTTAAGTCAATTTCATTTTCAAGGAACTAAGCAATAATCAAAATAGTAGTATTTTCAAATTTTTCAAACATTTAGTATTTCCAGAAACCTTTGTTTTCCTCTTGATCCAAGTTTCTGTGTGGTACCATAAACCCCTCTCAGCATGAAGAATTTCTTTGACATTTCCTGTAGTGCACCAGGTGGGACTAATTCTCTCTGGTTTTCATTATCTTAAAATGTCTCTTTTTAATCAATTTTGAGGAGTAGCTTTGCTAAACAAAGAAGTTTAGGATAATCTTTTATTTTCATTCAGCCCTTTAAACATATGCCAGTTTAATGGCACACATTGTTTATGATAAGAAAGTGACTGTCATTCTTATACCGCTATCCTGTGTGGAATGTGTTTTTCCTTTCTCTGGTTGATGAAATTTTTTTCTCTTTTTCTTTGGTTTTCAGCAGTTTGACTATGAACTGCATGAGATTGTGTTCTTTATACTTCTTACTTAAAATTGACTAAGATCTTTCTATTATGAGTTGAAGTTTTTCAACAAATTTAAAATATTTTGGTCGTTAATATTCTCAAATACTTTTTTCTATCCAGATCAGCCTTTTCTTCTCTTTCTTGAATTCTAATTACATTAGACTCCTTGATACTGTCCAACTGATCATTAGTGCCATCTTCTGCTATTTTTTCATTTTTTAAAAGTATTTTTATTGTTAGATTTATTGAGGTAACACTGGTTATCAAGAGTTACATAGGTTCCAGGTGTACAATTCTACAGTGCATCGTCTATCTGTTGCATTATATGTTCACCACCCAGTGTGAGTTCTCTTTCCATCACCATATATTTGGATCCCCTTCCCTCTTCTCACACCCCCAAATAACCCTTAAACTATTGATTGTGTCCATGGGGTTTTTTTTGTTTGTTTCTTCATTGTTACTTTCAGTTTTATATTCCGCATATGAGTGAAGTCATATGGTTCTTGGTTTTTTGTGTCTGGTTTATTTTGCTTAACATGATGATCTCTAGATCTATCCATTTTGTCACAAATGGCAGTATTTCATCTTTTCTTAGAGCCAAGTAATATTCCATTGTACGTATGTCCCACAGCTTCTTTATCCAGTCATCTATCGAAGGTCACTTTGGTTGTTTCCATGTCTTGATCACCATGAACAGCACTGGGATGAACATTGGGGTACATAAGTCTCTGTAGACTAAAGTTTTCAAGTTTTTTGGGTAGATACCCAGAAGAGGGATTGCTGGGTCATATGGTAACTCCATTCCCAATTTTCTGAGGAAGCTCCATGCTGTTTTCCATAGCAATTGTACCAATTTGCATTCCCACCAACAGTGTGTGAGAGTTCCTTTTCCTCCACATCCTCTCCAGCACTTGTTATTCCTTGCCTTATTGATAATAGCCATTCTCACAGGTGTGAGGTGGTATCTCATTGTGGTTTTGATTTGCATTTCCCTGATAGCTAATGAGGATGAGCACTTTTTCATATGTCTGCTGGCCATTTGTATTTCTTCATGGGAGAAGTATCTGTTTAGTTCTTCTGCCCACTTTTTAATTGAGTTGTTGTTTCTTTTTGTTGTTAAGTCATATTAGTTCTTTATATATATTAGATATTAGACCCTTGTCAGATGCATTATTTGCAAATATTTTCTCCCATTCAGTTTGCTGTCTTTTTGCTTTGTGGATGGTTTCTTTTGCTGTACAAAAGCTTTTTAGTTTGATATAGTCCCATTCATTTATTTTTGCTTTTACTTCCCTTGCTTTTGATGTCAGGTTCATGAAGTCTTCCTTGAGCCCTAGGTCTATAAGTTTAGTACCAATGTTTTCTTCTATACAGTTTATTGTTTGGGGTCTTACATGGAGGTTTTTAATCCATTTTGAGTTAATTTTAGTATATGGTGAGAGTTCACAGCTCAGATTCATTCTTTTGCATGTGTTTTTTCAGGTTTCCCAGCACCATCTACTGAAGAGGCTGTCTTTTCCCCATTGTGTATTTTTTTACTCCTTTATCAAAAACTATTTGTCCATAGATTTGTAGATTTATTTCTGGGTTTTCAATTTTGTTCCATTGATCTGTGTGTGTGTTTTTCTGCCAATACCAAGCTGCTTTGATTATTAATGATTTGTAGTACAAATTGAAATCAGGGAATATGATAGATACCACGAGCCTTATTTTTTTTATGTAGTATTGCTTTGGCAATTCAAGGTCTTTTGTGGTTCCATACAAATCTTTTCATTTTTTTTTATCTATTTTGTGAAAGTATGATTGTGGGACTTTGATGGGAATTGCATTAAATCTGTAAATTGCTTTGGGTAATATGGCCATTTCAACAATATTAAGTCTTCCTATCCATGAACACAAAATATCTTTCCATTTCTTTGTATCCTCTTCAATTTCTTTCAAAAGTGTCTTATAGTTTTCCTCGTATAAGTCCATCACGTTCTTTGTTAAGTTAATTCCCAGGTAGTTCGCTCTTTTTGTTGCTATAGCAGAATATATTGTCCCTCTCATTTCTTTTTTTGAAGATTTGTTGTTTTTATATAGAAATGCTATTGATATTCCAACATTGATTTTGTATCCTGTGGTTTTACTGTATTCATTTATTGTTCCTAATAGTCTCCTGGTGGAGTCTTTGGAATTTTCTATGTAAAGGATCATGTCATCTGCAAATAATGACAATTTGACCTCTTCTCTCCTGATTTGGCTATCTTTTATTCATTTCTCTTGCCTGATTGCTCTGGCTAGAACCTCCAGTACTATATTAAATAGCAGTGGTGACAGGGAGCATCCCTGTCTTGTTCCTGATTTTAGGGGAATGGGCTTCAGCTTTTCCCTATTTAGTATGATATTAGCTCAGGGTTTGTTATATGTGGCCTTTATTATGTTTAGATACTTTCCTTCTATATCCATTTTATTCAATGTTTTGATCATAAGTGGATGTTGTATCTTGTCTAATGCTTTTTCTGCATCATTGATCATGTGGGCTGTATCTTTTATTTTATGTGGTGTATCACATTGATTGACTTTTGTATGTTGAACCATCCTTGTGCTCCTGGAATGAATCCTACTTGATCATGATGTATGATCTTTTCGATGCATTGTTGTATTCTATTTGCTAATATTTTGTTTAGAATTTTTGCATCTGTGTTCATCAAGGATATTGGTCTATAGTTTTCTTTTTTTGTGTTGCCTTTACCAGGCTTTGGTATTAAGGTAATGTTGGCCTCATACAATGAGTTAGAAAGTATTGCCTCATCTTCAATTTTTTGTGAGAGTCTGAGGAGAACAGGAATTAATTTTTCTTTAAATGCTTGGTAATATTTGTTGGTGAAACCTTCTGGTTCGGGGCTTTTGCCTCTAGGTAGATTGTGGATAATCATTTCAATTTTTTTACTATTGATTGTTTTATTTAGATTATCCAGTTCTTCTTGGTTCAGTCTAGGTAGGCTATAAGTTTCTAGAAACTTGTCCATTTCTTCTAGGTTGGTAAATAAAGCCCTTCATAATATTTTTTATAATCCTTTGCATTTTTGTAGTAACAGTAGTAATTTCTCTCCTTTCATTTCTAATTTTGGATATTTGTTTCCTTTCCTTTTGCCCTTTGGTTAGTCTAGCAAGGGGCTTGTCAATTTTATTGAATTTCTCAAAGAACCAGCTCTTTGTAGCATTAGTTTTTCTTATTGTCTTGCTGTTCTCCATTTCTTTTAGCTCTGCTATAATTTTTATTATTTCTTTCTTTCTGCTGACTTTGAGTTTTTTTCCGTTTTTCTTTTTCTATTTCTTTAAGATGAAACAGTAGGATGTTTACTTGTGATTTTTCTGGTTTTTAAAAATAGGCCTGCAATGATACAAATTTCCCTCTTATTGCTGCTTTTGCTGTGTCCCAATAATTTTGATATGTTGTATTTTCATTGTCATTAGTTTCTATATATTTTTTAATCTCATCTTTTATTTGTTCTTAGATCTAGTCATTTTTTAATAAGATGTTGTTTAATCTCCTTGTATATGTGGTTTCTTCTGCTTTCCTTTTACAATTGATCACCAATTTCAGAACTTTGTGGTCAGAGAATACACTTGGTATGATTTCAATCTTCTTGAATTTGCTGAGGCTACTTCTGTGTCCCAGCATATCGTCTATCCCTGAGAATGTTCCATGTTCACTAGAAAAGAAGATATAGTCTTTTTTTGCTGGATGAAGTGTCCTATAAATGTCAATTATGTCCAGTTTCTGTAATGTGTCATTTAGAGCTGATATTTCCTCATTTATTTTTTGTTTGGATGATCTGTCCATGACTGTTAAGGGCGTGTTTACGTCTTCTACAATGATTGTGCTTTTGTCAATTTCTCCTTTCAGATCTGTTAGTAGTTGCTTTATATATTTTGGTGCTTCCTGATTGGGAGCATGTATATTAATTAGTTTCAAGTCTTCTTATTGTTGTATAGTGCCTTTTAACAGTATGTAATGTCTATCTTTGTGTCTTGTTATCTTTTTTAACCTGAAGTTTGTTTCATCAGATATCAGTATGGCAACTTCTGCTTTTCTCTGGTTACCATTTGCCTGGAGTTGTTTTCCATCCTTTCACTCTGAGTCTCTGTTGGTCCTTTTGGCTGAAGTGTGTCTCTTGGAGACAGCATATAGATGTGTTTTGTTTTTTAATTCAGTCTGCTACTTTGTGTCTTTTTATTGGTGAATTCAGTCCATTAACATTTAGAGTGATGATTGATATATGAGAATTTCCTATGACCATTACTTTCTTTCTTAATGTATTTTTAAATTTTTTTTCTTTTTTGTTGTCCCAACTCTATTCCATTTATTCTGATGTTTTGTTGAAGAGCTTCCTTCAGTATTTCTTAAAGTGCCAGTTTCGTGCTGCCGAATTCCCTCAGCTTCTGTGTGTCTGAGAAGGTCTTTATTCTTCCTGCATAGCTAAAGAATAATTTTGCTGGATAATTTAATCTTGACTGGCAGTTTCTCTCTTTTAATATTTTGAATATTTGATTCCACTCCCTCAGGGCTTGTAGAGTTTTTGCTGAGAAGTCTGATGCCAGCCTGATGGTTTTACCTCTAAAGGTTATAGTTCTTTTTCCCCTAGCAGCCTTGAGTATTGTCTGTTTGTCTTTGATTTTTGACATCTTCAGTACAATGTGTCTTGGAGAAGATCTGCTGGGGTCCAGGTATCTAGGGGACTTATTTTCTTTAATTTGGAGTTCCAGATCTTTCCATAGGCTTAGAAAGTTCTTGTCTACTATTTATTTGAGTATGCTTTCTATAGAGTGCTCTGCTCCTTCTTCCAACCCTATTATTCTGATGTTGTTTTGTCTCATGGAGTCAGATAGTTTTTGCAGAGTTCTTTCAATCCTTTAGGTTCTGTATTCTCTAACTTCCTCTTTCTGAGATGTTTCCATGTTCCAATCTTCAATATTATTAATTCTTCCCTCCATCTGGTTGGCTCTGTTTTGTACGACAGTTATTTCATTTCTCACTTCTCTTATTGTATTATTTATCTCTCAAATTTCCATCTTGTTCTTCCTTATAGTTTGAATTTCTTTGTTAAACTGTTCCTTTTGTTCATGGGTTTCCTTTCCAGGATCATTCATCTTAGCTGTGGTGTTTTGCCAGTAAGTTTTCATTTCTCCAAGAGCCTTTATAATGGCTATTTTATATTCTCTTTCATTTAGTTCATAAATTTCTAGATCTATAAGATCTTTTTCTGGAGATTTTTCATCTTCTTTCTGAGTAGCTTTAAATTCTAAGGTACTCATATTGTCTGTTGTGTTCTTCTTCTTCAGCATGAGGGCTTTATTTCCAGCAGAGGCTAGGAGATACCACTTTATTTCTGATTAGTATTTTTTTGTGGTGTCTTGCTGTAGAGCAGACACTAGGTGATGCTGGGGACAAGTTTTGGGAGTGAGGGGAGGTGTTTAGGTCATTCCAGCCTCCACCAGTGTTTGGAGGCAGGGCATGGCAGGCTGTGGTCTCTCCGCTTCTTGCAGTTTGTTGGGGAAGCTGTGGGAGAAGGGGGAGGCCAACAAAATGCAAGCTGAGAACACTTTGCCTCCTGTACTTCATTCGGGAAGGTAGGGGAGATAAGGGAGGCCAATGAAATGCAGGCTGAGGCCATTCACATTGGTCGGGGAGAATTCTGTCAAATCTTCTCTCGTCCCTTCTCCAGCGTTTTACCCATGGCCATGTTTCAGCAATTCGTTTCCACAGCAACCACTTCAGGCAGCATTCACAAGTTCAGCAGAGCCCTGCAAGCCAAGGGGAGTGCCATGCAAGGGACCGCGCTGCACTCTGCAAGCCACAAGGGTGCCGCAAGGGCGCCGTACATGCGCACCATGAGCCAAAGGGTGGTCGTACAAGGGGGCTGCACGCACTCATTGAGCGAGCCACAAGGGTGCTGCAAGTGTGCACCATGAGCCAAGGGTGGGGACTTAGAGCTTCAGAGCCTGCTGGAGGCTTTAGCTCTAGCATGCTCTGTTTAGGTTCAGCTCCCTAATGGTCTCCTGTGTTCCCGCTGCTCTGGCTTCCACTTTTGGTGCCATGTGGCCTCCCCACTCCCCTATATCGTGCTGCTCCTTGATTTCTCTCAAGTTCATTTAACTAGCTGTGATGGTGTCCAGCCGTAATCTGTCTCTGCTCCTTCCCTTCTCTCCCACTCACCTCCATTTCTCTAACCTTCAGGTATTTTCTTGCAATGCATGGATTTCTCAGTTGTCTCTGTTCCCCTCAGGGTTTCCCATGTTGTATCCCAGCTGGTCATTCAATTGTACTTTTCAGGAGAGGTTTTAGAAACCTACTCTCTGGTCAGCATCTTGCTGATCTCTCCCCATTATTTTTTATTTCTGTACACAGTCAATAATTTTTCTTAATTTATCTTCAAGTTCATTGTCTAATATGCTTTCTTCAATGTCTAATATGTTGTTAGGTCCTTCCAATTAAGTTTTGTTTTCAACTCAGATATTTTACTTTCTAATTCCAGAATTTGTTCTTTTTAGAATTTATATTTCTGTCTTGAAATTCTTCCTATCTTGACACACTTGTTTTTCTATAAATTTTTAACACATTTGCAATAGCTATTTTAAAGTCCTTAACTGATAATTTCAATAAATGAGTCATATATGGTCCTACTTCTACTAACTGCCAAGCCAATATCTCCAGATGTTTATATCCAGAACAAGAACCCATCCCAGGTACATAAAAAGTTCTTTAGCTGTCTCCTCACCTATAGAGGGCTCTTTTCTATCTAGAATTCACTTTTTCAGTGCTTTCTCATATCCACCATCCTTTGCTAGCCATAAGTAGGTTTTTATTCTGTCCAATTATTATTGTAGGTGTGGAAGCTAAAGGCTTTTTGTGCCTTTCTGCAAGTTAATCAGAAGCAAAAATGTCCCTATTTTAACTGATATTTTCTTTTTTCAAACTTTCTTCAACTTGTCTTCAATAACAACATACCTTTAAGCTAGCATCCTACTTCTCAAACATTTGCTCTGCTTTCACTTGATGGTTCCAAAATTGTAAAGTCTTTGGGGTTCTGTTTTCAAACCTTTCTTCTTTATACTCTGCATATTTTCTCTGAGAGTTTTTTCTCTTCATTCGTCATTGTATGGCATGCTGATGTTTCTTCAAATATACCTCCATCCAAGTCCTTTCTCCTGTTTTTTTATTTAATTTAATTTTTAAAATTTATTGGAGGTGATGTTAATTAATGAAAATTACATGGTCCCAGGTGTACAATTCTACATTACATGTTCTATGTGTTGTATTATGTGTTCATCACCCAGAGTCAGTTCTCTTTCCATCATCATATATTTGTGTCCCTGTCCCTTCTCCCCCACACTATCCCCTTACCCTCAGGTAACTACTAAATTATTAACTTTGTTCATGAATTTTGTTCATTTGTTGCTTTCCATTTTATGTTAGCAATCAAACTAAATTTATCCATCCCTTTCCCTTATTTTACTCACTCTCCCATCCTGCCTCCCATCTTAAAGAATTTCCTCTAATATTTTTTGCAGTACCAGTTTGGTGGTGATGAATTTCTTTAGCTTTTTCTTATCTGAGAAGCTCTTTATCTGTCCTTCAATTTTAAATGCTAACATTGCTGGATACATTGTTCTTGGTTGCAGAGCCTTTGTTTTCATTACATTGAATATATTCTGCCAGTCCTTTCTGGCCTGTAAAGTTTCTGGTGAGAAATCAGCTGAGAGTCAAATGGGTGTCCCTCTTTATAAGTTACTACTTGCATTTCTCTTGCTGTTTTTAGAATTTTCTCTTTTTCTTTAACTTTTGCCATTTTAATTATGATGCGTCTTGGTGAGTTTCTATTTGGGATCATCTCTTTTGGTACTCTCTGTGCATCCTGAACTTGTATGTCTATTTCCTTCTCCAGGTTAGGAAAATTTTCAGTAATAATTTCTTCAAATAATTTCTTGATCCCTTGCTTTTTCTCTGTCCCTTCTGGTACACTGGTTATTCTAATATTTTTACATTTGATACAGTCCTAGAAATATCTCAATCTATCCTCATTTTTTTGGATATTAGTTTCTATATGTTCTGGTTGGGTGTTTTCTGCTGCTTTTCTTTCAAATCACTCTTTGTGCTTCTATTTTATCTAGTTTGCTGACTTTTATTCCATTCTTCATTTAAGTTAATGTAGTCATTATCTCTCTCTGGTCCTTTATAATGGTTTGTAAGTCTTCTTTAATGCTTGCTTTCTCTCTGTTGAAATTATCATTCAGTTCCTTAAGCATTTTTATAATCACTGCTTTGAGCTCTGTTTCTGACAGGTCACCTGTCCCCATCTCTTTATTTTGAGCTCCCTTTTTCTGGTTTCTCATTTTTGCAGCCTCTCTGGACCCTCACTGCTGCTGATACTGGGCAGGCAGAGGTCTGTGGAGGAGGGGTGTTTGTGGTTTTGTTTTCTTCCTGTGGCTCCAGGAGTCATACAGGGAGTTTGGGTGTGATTACACCTTTCTGATCTTGGTTTGTCCCATGTGTAGATTCTGTCCTGAGCCTTGGAGTCACCTACCCTGCATGCTGATTTTTCAGACCATGCTGGTTGTGGGCCCAGAAACATGCATGCAGCCTTCTTCTCCTTCCTGGCTGGTGTTTGCACTGTAGCTCCTTACCATCCAGCTGCTCCCTCTCCTCTGGAAACCAGAGTGAAGTCCAGCCACTGTGTTTTATGGACTGGTCTACATCTCCTGGGGCTAAAGTGAGGTGGTTGCAGTATCTCATGTCCCCACCTCTAGGCCCCCTTTCCTCTGTTCTACAGACCAAGTGGAGCCTGAAACGCTCTCCTCCCACCTTCTTCCTCCTCCCTCCCCCAACAGTAGAGTTCCAAGTGGGACCACACGCAACCACATCTCTGCTCTTCCCCTTTTATTTCTCCTTTGTTTAACCCTCTGCTTGTCTGCAGGTACCTTAATGTGATGAGTGGGTTTCTTAGCTGTGATTGCACGCTGTGTAGAGGCTCATTGGTTGAGATATGAGTGTTTTATTACTTATGATCTCCAGAAGAGCTTTTCAGAGTTCCCTCTGATGCTGTCATCTTGTTGCTTGTCCTCTCCTGGTTTTTTATTAACTGAAACTCATCCTATATTCTTGCACAAGTATAGGTTTATGGCAACATTTGTGTCTCTCTCCCTCAGAACTTTTATTTTATACCTTTGAGTTAAGTGTACATTATACATAATACTGAAAGATGAAATCCATAGCATTTCAACTTCTGATTTGGCTCATAAACTTCCATCTTCTTTTCTGTTGTGATACAAACTAGAAGCTGGCCCTGGTTCTTGTCCTGTGAAACTAAATTCTGGACACTACCTACTTGGCTGGTACTTCTAACAGATAAAATTTGGTTGTCACAGTCTCCCTCTCCTCCAAAAATGAAAGCAGGATCTACATGACAATGTAATAGTGTTTCAGGTAGTCAATATTTGATTGAAGGAGTTATTCCCCTATAACCTCCTCCCCTGAGATGCTATTTGGATCATTTTTGTTACTTTGTGACCCTGGGGATGCCCATAGCTGAGCTCTGGGAATGTCAAAAAAAGACAGGGTGATGTCAGGACTGAAGAATCATCCCAGAAAGTTTAAACTTCTTATTATTAAAGGTGTGTTCTGAAAGGATATTTTTCTTATAATTTGTGAATTCATTGTTTTCCGTAACATTTTTACTGGGTCCATAAAGACAGAGAAGAAACAATGAACATGCAAATATTGAAAGGAGAGGAGGAGGTGTAAGAGGAGAGGAAAGGAAGCAGGAATCCTGGATGTTTCTGAGGGTTGTGTGCCACAGATGGGTTTTCACAATTGATGGCAAGTCAGAGAGTAACAGGGAACCAAGCCCAGAGACAATGAGAAATAATTAAAGGCTAACAGGAATGTAGAGGAAATTAAGAAAGAAACAGTTACTTTTGAATAGGAAGTTGATCCCAAGTAGGGACATGGAAATGTGAAACAAGGAAGGGAAAGGAGCCAACAAGTTGTGTTGATGAGCCTATTACCACTGCAGACAATGATGAAGAGTTGCCTCTATAGATAACTGGGTCTCAGCTCTACTGGGGACCTCAGCAATTTGTGTATAATACACCACAGAGTTATCTCACTTGGTGGGCAGTGGACAATTTAAAAAGCAGGGAAACTGGGGTATTTAGCCACTAACTTCTGACTGCCATTGACAAGGTCTGCTCCTGGGAACATCAGTTCTCTGACAACTTCAGGCTTCTCCATGCACTAGCCAAACATATTCTTGTGACCAGATAAAACCTGTGACAGAGAGTTACAAGTGGTTGACATGAGACACCGCATGCATGCGTGGGAACAGTGAATGGCAAGGAGTTACTGAAGAGGTATGGAAAGCATCTTCACAAAAGGTACATGCTGGGTATTAATGACTTAGTCAAAGCCAAACTACATGGCTTAAAATAGGCTGAGACTAGTGAGGAGACATAGGTAGCTCACTCTTAAGGAAGCATTCACTCTCAGAGTCATTCACCTACAGGGTTGGTACTTGAGCAAGTCTGGGAGTGAGCGCCTCCTCAGGTTTTGTGCCTTGGGTACTGCAGTTGGCTCCCGCTAGTCCTGGCCCTGCTAATCTAGTAGGGAAGTGAAAGGCTTCCTGCAGGGCTTATGTGGAAACAGTGGGACTGTCAGCCATCCAGGAGAATCTGACTCCAAAGAAGTTTGGAAAATAATGAAGTTGAGTCTCTTCCCTACCTGAAAAAAAAGGGGGATTGGCAAGAAAGAAATTAAAAAGCAGATTCCACAGTACTCCCGAAAATTTAAGTGAGCCAGGAAAAGTGGCATTGCTGGTGAGTGACCACCCAGGTCTGGGGCCAGTCCCACCCACCACACATCGGCCTCATGACCCTCTTTAGAGAAGACGGGATAACTAGAATTGCCAATGCCAACAGAGACACCAGAGCTCATTTACAAACTGTGGAAAGGTAGTAACCCTCAATGTACCAGCTAGCCCTCAAGTCCTTTACTAATGGGAAGCCTTCCCTTCTTAGGTATGATGAGACTCTGCTTCTGGATTCTTCTGACAAATTGGACCCTAAAGTAGCACTGGCCACATGGATGTTCAATCAATGGACTGCTATTGAGAACACCTATTGTGTCCTTTGTTCTGAGGCAGGAGACTTTGTGGGCCTATTTTATGGGGCGTTGGTGGGGGGGGGGAATCCCTAGAGGGTGAAAAGTAATTAAAAATTAGATCAGTAACTAAATCTAGAAACAGAATCAGGGATCAAGACAACAATGTTCTTCCTTTCTTCCAACACAGCAAAATATTTGGTATGAGGGGACCTCTTGCTGGAATCACAGCAGGAGAAAGTTTTCCTATGAGAAAACTGCAAACCCACACCTTCATGGTGAATGCTTCTGTCTCTTAAGTTGTCACCCCTGGGCACCCCCTCCCAGGGCTTCCTGCCCTCTGAGGTCTGACAGGCCCCAGTACTTCCCCCTGTGTTGGGAGAAACAGTCTGGTGCACTCACAATGGAAGGGAAAGTAATAGGTCAGAGACTTCTCTGGGCCAGTGTCAGAGCCTCTCCAATTCTGCAGGAGAGGTGAGTCCAAGGCGTGGAAGGGGAGCTGACCAGGGAGTAGATCTGTAATCAATAGAAGGAATATGGTTCTGAGAGTGTTAACTGCCTGAGTACCTACATTGCACCTGGGACCATGAGATTGAGAGTCTTCAGCTGTCTCCTCACCTTTCCTACCTAGAATTCACTTCTTCAGGGCTTCCTCGTATCCACTATCCTTTGCTAAACATAAATATGTTTTTTGTTGTTGTTCGATCTTTTTTTTTTTTTTTTTTTTTTTTGCTTTTTGGTATGTGGGTAGCTCCCTGGCTGGGAATCGAACCCAGGCCGCAGCGCTGACAGCACCAGCGCCAAACCCCCAAGCCACTACACCATCAGGGAACTCCCAACATAAATAGGTTTTTATTCTGTTCAATGATTCTTTTCAATGTGGAAGCTGGAGGCCCAGGTGCAGGACCTGCGGGAGCTGATGTAGCACCTGCTGCGGGACCACGACCCGCCGCCTACTCCAACGACGTGCACGGCCCGGCGCAGGCGCAGGCGCCGGCCCACGCGGACCTGGAGGAGCAGGGGCGCCAGGTGGCGGAGAGCTTGGCGTGCCGTTGAGGGGGTCGTGGGGGCGCGGACTGTTGGGGGAGGCTGAGCGTGGCTGCACTGCTGGGCGCTACGGTCCTGCTCTGCCTCCTGCTCCCCAGGCTCCGGTCCCAGGACAGGACTGATAATATAGGTCTTAAAAATGCAGGTAAACTGATTTGAAAGGAACCGTGGAGCTGATACAGAAACTAAAACTTCATTGTGAAGAAATCCTTTAACTTCAAACACAGAGTTTTATTGACACAGAAAACAATACTATCAACTTTGCAAAGGCTCAAAGTTCACTTCTTAAGTTTCACTTTTGACTATAGACACTTTTAAAATAAATGTCTAACTTTAAAATATCCTTAAAACATTTCAGCCTTCCCTCTCTCAAAAACTAGTGAAATGGCTGGTAGTTTCTAAGTAGGAAAAAAGTTCATGGAACAAGAAAAACAACCATTTTTATTTTGAGCACTTTTAAAAAATTTAGACACTGTCTTAGTCTGTTAAGCTGCTAAACACACACACACACACACACACACACACACACAGACTACGTGGCTTGTAAACAACAGACATGTATTTTTCACAGTTCTTGAGGTTGGAAGTCCAAGATCAGGGTGCCGGCACAGTCGGATTCTGGTGAACACTCTCTTAGGGTTGTGTCCTCACATGGTGGGATGGACAAGCCAGCTCTCTGGGGCCTCTTTTATAAGGGTACTAAACCCAGTCACAATGGACCTAGCTTCCTGAGCTAATCACCACCCAATGGCGCCATCTCCTCACACCATCTTCTTGGGCATCAGGTTTTCATCTTACGAATGTTGGGGAGACAGAAACATTCAGACCATAGCAGACACTGGCCCTCAATACTTTTCTGGTTCTTACACCTAAGTAAATCTAGCCCTTTGTGATCCTTGGAGGCTTTTATTATGATAAAGAAAGAGACATCAGGGTCATACATGTTAACTTACTTCCAATACATAATTTATTTAGTAGTGCAATGATTTGCTACCAAAAATATTAATGTAAGTATATTGAAAGTAACACAATTTCCAATTTTCCAGAGGTATGGTTTATGTCTTTCCAAAATGAAGTAGGATTGGGGGGAAATCACATGTAATGTCTTCCATGTGGTTATCTATGTGGTGTTTTATGCAAAAAAAAAAAAAAAATCACTGCCCTCTGCTTTTGGAGAAGAGAGGAAGCTGCAGGTGCAGGCAGCAAGCTGCAGAGCGTGGAGGTTAGGCAGGTGTGGCTGTACTACCGGATTTTGTGGGAGATGGGCCAGTGCACACAAGTCCTTGAATGCCACAGCATTAGAAAACCAGATGCCAGAAGTGTCTTCTCTTTCTGCCTCTTTGGTCTCGGCCGCAGAGTGTGATGACAAAGGGAAATTCATCATTTGGAAAGCACCGCAGTAAGACGCGCATGTGGCTCTAAGGCCTACCACTTCCAGAAGTATATCTGTGGGAAATGTGGCTACCCTGAGAAGCGAAGAGAAAGTATAACTGGAGTGCTAAGGTTAAAAGCCGAAATACCACCGGGCCTGGTCGAATGAGGCCCCTAAAAATTGTATTCAGGCACGGATTCCGTGAAGGGACAACACCTAAACCCAAAGGGTAGTTGTTGCAGCATTCAGTTCATCTTAAAGATTTCAACAATTAGTTGTGCAATAAATTTCTCTGGTTTAAAAAAAAACAAACCAGATGTCAGCTTTAGATTGGGTAAGAAAAAGAAAAGTAAGAAAGAAAAATGTTTTTTCTTTTTTTTTTTAAATTCATTTTTATTGTTAGACTTATTGGGGTGACATCTGTTAGCAAGGATTACATAGGTGTCAGGCATACAATTCTACAGTGCATTGTCAACTTGTATAATAAGTTCATCACCTAATGTGACTTCTCTTTCCATCACCTTATATTTAGCTTACCCCCCTCCTCTCCCACCCCCTCCCCTTTCTCCCCTCCGTTTTTTCTTATTTTTATTTCTGAATGTGACAACACGTTTTGAAGGAAGTCATTTTCTTTATATCAGCCATCCAGAGAAAGACGGGCCTATCGCACGCGCCTCGATGACGCCTGGGGTTAAGGGCCCAGGGAGGCTCGCGTGGGCTGCAGTCCAGGGGCCTGAGGGTCATGTGACTGTTGCAGTGAGTTGGACGCTATGACGCATGGCTGGAAAAAAACGTCCTTTATTAATTCTCGCCCTTAGCATCCTCGGCAACCACGCTGGGTCCACGCAGGGGCTCAGAGCCAGGGAGAGGTTCCTCCCACTACCTGAAGGGCTCCGGGAGGGGTCTACTTTGGAAGTATGGATGGTTCTTAATATTTTATGATGAAAACAACCTCATGCAGTATGAAGAATAATTATCATTAAGTTCCTTTGATTTGAAGAGAAAAGTAAACTGAGAGTTAAGTGACTTCCCAAAGGGCAAAATGTGGCAAAATCGGAACTGAAACTTCCTTATTGTATGTCCTCTAGGCATTTTCACCAATCCAAGCTTTCCATCCAATATAAATGCTTCTTTATGCACCTGTTTAACCATTTTATACCACATATAAATCTTAGAATATCATAGTTTAATAATTCTTTGAGACTATGGTTATACCTCTGTTACCCTCTGAGACAAAATATTTTGATCAGTTCCAAAATAAAATAGCATTGTTCAAATATGTTCTATTTTTCAAATTAAGACATTTTCTGAAGTTCACAGAGTCTAATGTCACGAACAAGATCAGATTGAATTAACAGAATTCCAAGAACATTTTGAATTGTACCTTCCTAAATATACCTGCTCAGGTCTCACTTGACTAAGATTCTGTTAGGTCTAGAAAGCTGTGAGGGCCTCAGAGATCAAGTTCTATTGTGAAGAAACAACTTTGCAAAATAAAATATAAAAATCTCCAAAACTTCAAAACTGCAGAACTAAGTTTACTAAGTTTTTGCTCTGGAGAATGCATGTCCTTTTAGTACACTTGATAATGTAAAAAGGGCCATGATACTTTTCTGTTTAAATTGGTGACGTTTTCAAAATTTCATGACAATATTTTGGCATTTGCCTATTTGTAATTGCATGAAAAATGGCACTAAATTCCCAATTATCACTTGACTTGGGGTAAAGAGACAAGTTTTGGTGCTCAATGATTATTACTGTGAAAATAGGATAATGATAACAGCAGGTGTTTATATAAAATGCAAAGAGAAGGACTAAATGTAATGTGATGTCACCAATAGATTCTCAAAATGTGCTATCAATAATTTGAAATTATATTATTAGAGAGGTTTAACGGTTTTTCCTTATGGTCAATAGCAGTTCTTTATTGACTTTCAGGTATTTTTAATTTGGACCTTTTCATCTTTTTCCCCATTATACAACATAATGCCTGGCATGTAAAATGAGAGCCACAAATGTTTGGAAAATGAATAGTAGAATTGACTTTCCCATACCCTTTCTATGTACTATTTACCAGACTTTTGACTATTTTCCGAATTCTCTAGCATGGTGCAAAAAATTGTTTCATGCAAGCATTCCATTGTATTATATTCTCCTGCCCCAAGGAAACCTTCCCTTCAAGCACAAAGTCCCCCAAATTGCCATATTTGCAGAACTTGAAACTCATTTTACCGTTCCCTCCTGGTATAAAACAGCTGTAATTTACCACTCCATCTGGTAAAGGGTTCTTTTTGCTGTGGCTGAAAGGACTTCTTCCTCCTGAGTTCAAGGTTAAGCCCTGTGACCACATGGATGTAAATTGGGTAGTTCGATACTATAATTTTTGTGTTTAATTATCATCATAAAACAGCACCACCACCTATAAGAAGAGCTTCCTTGTTCACTTTAACTAAACACAGAGTCAAAATACTATCCAACTTCTCAAAAACTGTATGTTTGTGTGAACGCACGTTTATTTCAACTATGTCTCCTTTTACCTTTGCTCCTTTTCTCTCTCCAAGGATAAAATGCCTTAATCGTGTGCTGATGAACGCCCTGCTGCCTGGATAGACTGTTGTGTTACCTGACAGGGTCGTATTTGCCTTATGTGCCAGAGCTGTTGTTGGCCATGGTGAGCTTTTGGAGCAGATTTCAACTCATGCACACCCCCTTAACATATTTTTGCACAATACTTAGCCCCTACTTGTAGCTGGGCAGATGCCACTACTCTTCCCAGAGATTCACCTATAGATTAATTCCCCAGAAGAGAAAATCCTGTAAATTCTCAGGGAGCTGAGCTAGACCATATCCCAAGACTCTTTTTCTTACCCCAGGAGCCTTCATCAGGCGGCGGCAAAGTTGGCCTTTTCTTGTACATCAGATGTGTACTTGCTTGTTCCACCAATAAAATATTTTATTGAGATTTTTCTAAATATGTCTTTTACCTCTTTTTTTTAAGAGTTACTCCTAAAATGATGTGTTTTGTTATAATTATTATTTTGGCTGTTAATTATTTTTATACATTACATGTAATCTCATTCTGTGTTCAGTTCTTGTTCATTTTATATTTTCTTTCACTGTTACAATTCTAGTCATATATTTTTAAGTTTAGGCATTCTGATTCCTTTTTACTTTGAAAATAGTGTTAAATTGTGAATGTCCTCTTGATTTACAATGGTCCCTTCTCTCACATGCTAGTGAAATACAAATATTTCATGGATACACTGAAGAGAACTGCTTATAACTCCTCAAAAATTACATGCGTGTGTGTGCGCGCGCACACACACACACACACACACACACACACACACAGACCCTAAGGATAGACATCCCAGCCCCAAGAAACAAAAAGACACAGAGAGACCCAAAAAGACAAATTCTCTAACTTCAGTTCTGCAGAGCTTCTTGGAGGAATCCACGCAAGCAGTAAGCCTCAGTCTAACCTGTTCCTCAACATGTCTCCTGGAGATGGAAAAGTCTGCCTTCGTGAAAAGGCAGTGATTCTTTCTCATGAGGAAAATAACTTTCTCAGTAGGTCCCTTTGAAAGTGCTTTCACATGGAAAGCCCAGTCAGGGTTGTCTCTGTTGCTCAAAGTTAAAGTAACTCACAATCACTAAGACCAATGAGGCATTGATCTTATGGCAATGTGGCTAGGTAGTACAATACTCATACAGAGGATGATTTTAAAGCTCTGAATGGAATAAAATAAATTTCAAGCTTCAAAAACCTAACAGGAGAGTGAGGAGTTTCTAGCCCAAAATCTAAGAAAAATGAAAATCCAGAGAGGTTAGCCCACTATACAATGCCACTTCATGTGAAAATATTTAAAGATCACATTGAAACAGCTTAACATGGAGCTACAGTTTGGGATTTGGCGGTTTCATAGGGCTAATGAAACACAAGTGACAGCCCACCATCCGCTGAGGATATTATTCCATATCACGTTTAGAAAGGCCCCAAAGTACTAAGTTCTCAGCAGCAAACCATCCTTCCTACAGGCACGTAGTATGAGAGTCCTTAGACTTTCTCTGATGTGTCTCACATATCTGTCATTAAAAATGAAGTCGAAAGCAAGATCCATCTTGGACCTCAAATATTCCTACAAACACTTCTTTTTAAAGGTGATGTCTACAATACAGATAAAACCAAATACCCAAGGAAACATGATACGTTAAGGGAGAACCAAGAGAAACAAAAAGCAAAAACAAATTCACAAAGACTTGACATATTAGAGTTATAAATGTGCAATCACCCCCCAACTGCCACATGAATAAACCAACACACAAGCCTCAGGGCCCAGTAGGACTGGTCTGTCAGATGACAGGGAAGGGGCAGCCAGCGCTCCCAGTTTGAGGAGCCATCAAAGTCAGACCCTTGGAGTTGCTCTTCCAGGCCCTCTGTGGACCAGCAATACTTGTCTGTCCCTGGTAAGCAGGAATGTTCTAGAAGCAGAGCTTGAGAAGCGGGCTTTGGGGTGAGGCTGAGCAGGCTGCTGAGATGGGTGCTGAAGGGAGGCTGGTGCCCCACAAGCATTTCCCTGTGTCGCGGGGGGCGTTTCTGAACCTGGGGGTCTGTCACTGCCTCATGGCCTCTTCCTCCAAATGTTGCTTATTTAAACAAGTCATCAAAAGGAGATGGGAGGGGGCAAGGCGGCCGGCAGGCTCCGACAGGAAGCGTCGCGTTCCGGGGTTTGCACGCCGCCGTCGCGCCGCCCCCGGGCCCGTTTGCAGCGGGTACGCCGCCCGGCCCCAGGACTTGCCCGTGGCTGCAGGAGGCGCGGGGCGCGCTGCTCGCCCCGCTTTCTTCTCTGTGGCCTCCGGCCGTGCCCCGGAGCATTCGGCGGCCCCGGCGGGTCCTCCTAGAAGGCCTCACCCGGCTTCCCGCGGCGCCCGCCTCCCGCCCCCGCCGCGAGCACCTTCTCCAGGCCGCCAAGCGCCGCGCCCGCAGCGCCGCGCCAGGTAAGGGGACCGCGGGGAAAGCCGCGGCGTCCGGAGCGCCCCGGCGTAGGCACAGCCACTGACTGCTGGTGTGCTCACACACCGCTGCCCTACTTCTGGGTTCGATGTAGGGGACGATGACGGTGCGCGCTGTGGGCAAGCCCAGGTTTAGGGTGGCCGGGGGCGGCTTGGGCATCACGCCGCGGCACGTCGCCCGGCACGGCGCTGCAGGCTGCTGCGTCTCACTGCCCGCTGGGTGTCCGTGAGACCCAAAGGGTTCCATCAAAGCCCACTTGACAGATGAGAAAACGGGCCCTCCCCAGAGGCCCCGGGGGAGTGGGGGCCTGCTCCTCAGTTTACCCTCGTAAGTTCTTAACCCCGCGCCCAGTGAGCAAGGAGCCCCACGGGAGACCCCTGAGCAGACACCGTCTCGTGATGTTGACCTTCCGGAAGCCCAGTTCTCCCGCGAACACCGCACACTCTTCCTCGGACGCGTTGTAGGACTTGCATGTGGCAGACAGGCTCATGTTCAGGGCGCATGAGAACAATCCCTTCGTCTGCTAACACGTGAGAGACGTTGCTGGGAAATCACAAGAACTAAATTGCATAAAAATGAATTTAAAAAATAAAAAAAAAAAGAACTAAATTGCAAAACGAATGACTCTAATACCAGGAAATATAGGGACTGTGGCAGATGAGCAAAAGAGATAGCTATGAATAAAGCAGACTGAAAATAGTTTGGTCTTTCCTAAAACAGCACGAGAGAGTCTGCTTTTTTGTAGTTTAATAAAATCATGTATCATGATAAGATCAGGCTCATATAATTTTAAAATCAGAATGTACATTATGTTCATTCCCTTCAACACCCTGCCTGAGCTAGACCCTCCTACTGTCCCCGTCAGATGCTCGGATAATCTCTGCTTGCACATCCCTGCTGCTCCCTCACCAGACCTGGTGGCATTTGGAGATTAGTAGAATTTTCCTTGTAGAGCAGAAATCTGCCTCCATTCTCCCACTTTGCCCACCCTGAGATAGGCACGCACCACCTTCTCTCAGGTCTGCGATGCTCTCCCCAGGCTTTTCCTGGGCTTTACTCAGTCCTGTTAATATTTTGTCTATGGTGTGATCATTTTAGCATCTCCATCAATACCCTTTCCCACTTGCCCCTGGACACTTTGGTATTTGTTATTATCTGCCTAAAAACCTATTCTTCAGTGGGACACATGTCCCCTCTGCAGCCTGACCCATTCAGAAGATGGTTCAGGAGAACCACTGTGCTGTTTCTTGGCTAATGTAACCTAAGTTTGATTGATTTCCTGCGACAGACACATTGCTCCATTGGGGTTGTACTTACAATCAAGTCAGAAAACCACCAGCGTGTTTTAAACGAAAGTGCTTCCATTCAGAGCAACTCCTGCCCCCTGCAATTTTCTCTCTGAATAATCTTTTCTTGGAAAAACATGCCTTCAAGATTTTGCAATACAATTCTCTGTGTTGGTTTCAGGGCAGGTTTCTGGCCTGTCAATGTTAATGTGTGTCCTGACCACAGGAGGGCAACATTGTGTGTGGTGGTCCAAAAGGCTGTGGGTTTGTTTGGAATAATCTCCTTTCTCCTGGAATCAAGGAGAACACACAGACAAAAAGAGCCACTTTTTTAACAGATGTCACCCCAATAAGTCTAACAATAAAAATGAATTAAAAAAAAAAAGAGCCACTTTTTGGTCTTATCTGCATGGCCATTGTATGACTTTGGGCAAGCTATTTGATGCTCAGTTTCCCAATAATTTAATGGAAATGTTAAGACCTATCTTGATCCCATCACAGGGAATTTAGAAAAACAATTAAAATAATGGACACAAAAGAACTTAGAAAATTATAAATGGCTGCACAGAGGACTATTACGATGATGAAGTTCATCATCAACGTAATCACCACTATCATCACTGTCTTTATGACATCAATTGATTGATTCCAACTTCAGGGAAAGTCATCCAAGGTGGAAAAGGTGTCAGAGAATATGAGCATTTTTAGCAACAGCCAGAGTATAATTTCCAGGAATCAAGAACAGCATATGGGAGAGGGTGGTGAGGAAAATGCTCCCTGGGCTTAAGGAAAGGCAGAAAGAGAGGGCAGGAGGGCGGTTGGGGTGGGGGGTGGGGGGAAGGAAGGAGGAAAGGGAAGGAAATAAAGAAGGGAGGGAAGAGGAAAGAAATTGTCTTAGTTTAATATATTCTGATTATGTGAAAATGGATGATTTTCCTAAGGAGGGCCAAAAAAAAAAAAAAAATCCACATTTCTATGTAATGAAAGCAACCTGAATAGCAAACAAGCTATGAAAACCACTCTGAATTCAGTAAAATGTAAGTTTAAACCAATTAAGATGTCCTCATGTATGCCCATGAGGTGATTCAAAACTAAAAGTCTAGTTATCAGCAAGTACAAGTGAAGATTTTGGGAATTCTCACACCATGTCAGCATAAGTTAGCACAACCCTCTGGGAGTCATCCTGGCAATATCTCATCAGACAGAGGCTGTCTACCCCAGATAAAGGTTGCACAGGAGATGTACAGTATGTGGGCATTATTTTGCAGCATCATTTGTAGAAGCAAGGGTATATTTTGAGACAGTTTAAGTGTTCGTTAATAAATAATTAGATCAAATAGTCCACAAATAATGTCACTTATGTAAAAATTTTAAATCCAGTTCTAGATATTATTTATAGATACATGAGTATGTAAAAGTGTAAATACACAAGTAGGAATGATACATAAAAACCTCAAAATATTGTTGCTTCTGAAGGATAAAGGGAGGGAGAATGAGACTGGGGAGTTGAAAAAAATCAATGGAATTCTATATGTAATGTTTTAACTTTTTTCAGTCAAACAGAATAGCTGCAGTAAAAATACCAAAATACTTACATTCGTTCATTGCAAATGGTGGGTTTTTGTTTCATAACTGTGTATTTCTCCACTTTCTTCATAACTGCATACTTAAAATAAGTCAAATACAATCTCATCTTTGTTATAGCTGCATGTCACATGCTTGCCTTTTCTAACACCAAGAAGAGTGACACAATGTATGCCTCATTTGAATGAAACATTTATGCCAATGTTTGTGCCAATTTCTGGTTAAACCTACTGGGATACAAAAATGGTGATTATTGGGAGATCAGGACCTCAAAACCAGCCAGGAAAAAACATTTGATTAAACACTGAGCAGAAAATGAGTTTCTCTTGAATTTGTCCTGAATGTTGACCCTTTCTCAATCATGGCACCACCTTCTCTCCACCTACTGCTGGAGGACTAATAGCAAACTTGCTAGAACAGAGGGAAAAATTGCCTTGCTATAAATGACATTGCTTGTTTGAAGTACTGGAAATTTCCAGTCCCAGAAATGGCTCATCAAAGGAGAATTATTCTTAAGGTCTGAACTGGAGGTGTCCTTGGGCCCTACCAATTCCCATATTCCTTTTTATTTCTTTTTTTACTCCTTTTTATTCCTTTCCTGTTTTTATTTCAGAAGAAAATGGAAGGGCTTCAGAAGAACGGGTATGGAACTATGGCTGAAGGTAAGAAAGCATCCAAGTTCTCAAAAGTCTAGGCACAAAAGGACAGTCACTATTCTCTCTCCACCTGTCCCTCACCCCAAATGCAGTGACAGAAATCCAGTTATTTAAAACTGAAGAAGACCAAGGCAACTCTCATTTGTTCTTTACCTTGCCCATCATTATCACCCCAACCCCAACCCAACCTCCACAGTATGATGTTCTGTGCACATGATGCATAGGAATTGTGGAAATGAAACTTCAAGTCTGAAGTTGAAGGATTTGGAACTGAATTGTGAATACGGTTTCTCTTTCCTTGTCTGCTCTTGACCAAAAAAGAAAAAAAAAAAAAAAGGAAAGTTCCCCATAGAGACTTAGTAATCATGTTTGCTACAAAACAGCCCAGAACACTTAAGGAAAGGAAGAACCAACCCAGAGAAGAAGAAAAAAATAATAGATTTTAGGAGACTACAGTGAACTTAGAATTCATTTGGGATCATAAGAACTCCAGAAATTCTCTGCTTCTCATCCTTCATCCCTTGAAGATTTTAGCTCTTGCCTCAGTGTCACCCACTCCAACACCAGTTGTGTTAAGTTCCTAAAACTCAATCAGTCAAAGAGATGATCTAGCACATGCACTTCTAATGGTCTTCTATTTCACTTCTCTTCAGCCACCCATCCAGCATCATCTCCCAGATTTGTCCTTGACATTAACTACTCCCTTTCTGCTATCTGAGTTTCAAACATCCAACTCCCCACCCAAAGAGCCGAGACCCAGGGACCCTCACCTGGTCGTTGATGGGAAGTCTCTGTGGCTCCAACATCTGAGATTTCCTTTGCTCCCAAGGTTCACTGGCTACTTCTAGAACAACTAACTGTGCCCGGGAATTTGGGGGTAAAAAATATGTGATAATATTTTCTCATTGTGACTCCTTACCCTCTACCTCCTTCTAATCTCACATTTATTTAGCATGAAACTGGCCTAGGCACCATCCATGGAAAACAAAGGGACCACTTTTCTTTCAGAAAAACTGTGTTTTCCCTGGTCTAGATGAAGTGCTTGAAGCACCATCCTTAGTGTAGCAGTTCTTACTCGTGTGTGGGTTCAAGTGTGGGCTTCCCCTGATCTTCGAACCTCCTAGAATTGTATGCAAGCTTTTGTATACATTCAGATATGGTGGTTTTTCTGGGAGCGGGGCCCATGGCTTTCTTGAGATACCATGAGGGTCCATGGCCAAAAAACCTTAAGAATCACTAACTTAGTAACATACAAAAATTCTTTTACAGGCAGATTAGAAGAAGACCAATTTGCATCATCATCCTCACTGAGGATCATCCTGGTGGGTAAATCTGGCAGCGGAAAGAGTGCCACAGGGAACAGCATTCTTGGCCAACCAGTGTTTGAGTCCCGGCCGGGGGCCCAGGCTGTGACCAGGACATGCCAGAGGGCGACAGGCACGTGGAATGGGAGGAACATCCTGGTGGTGGACACGCCCCCCATCTTTGAGGCGAAGGCCCACAACCAAGAGATGTACAGGGACATCGGGGACTGCTACCTGCTCTCGGCCCCAGGACCCCACGTGCTGCTGCTGGTGACGCAGCTGGGGCGTTTCACTGCCCAGGACACGGTGGCAGTGAGGAGAGTGAAGGAGGTCTTTGGGGCAGAAGCCATTAGTCACGTGGTCATCCTCTTCACCCACAAGGAGGACTTAGAGGGCGACTCCTTGGTGGAGTACTTAGCCAACACCGACAACCACAGCCTGCGGAGCCTGGTCCAGGAGTGCGAGAAGCGGTACTGTGCCTTTAACAACCGGGTCTCAGGGAATGAGCAGAGGGAGCAGCTGGCAGAGCTGATGGCCGTGGTCGAGGGTCTGGAGAGGGAGCATGCAGGCGCCTTCCACAGAAACAACCTCTTCTCTGAGGCAGAGATGTTCCAGAGAGGTGGGAGGGACACCCAAGGGGAGGGGTACAAGCGGTACCTGGCCGCGGTGCAACTCCACGTAGAAAAGCAAAAGCGACAGCTGAATGAGACCTGGGCATTCAGGGTGCTCCGCAGGGTCCAGAAGTGGATGACTTCTAACATTGGGCTGTCTGCTTTTCTGGTTATATGCCTTTTGATTTTTCTTTCAGTTTTAATTAACTTGTGCATTGCTCATGGACACTGAGCATTTTCAGATGATTTCTGCAAACATTTTTTTCAGGCTCACCATCTCTACTTCTTAAGGTACTTTATTGCCTTTTTTCTTGATTCCACTTTCATTTGTATTCCTTGTATCAGACAAGACATCCATGTTCTTCAAGTGCTTCTAGATAAATAAAATCCAACAGAAAAAAATTCTCTCTCTTTTTTTGTATTGTTAAAAATTGTGGGGATAATTAATAAACTAACGGGGTACCATCCTAAAATTTTTGAGAGTCTGCAGGAAGGAAGGGGAGCAGACCGTGATGCTGGCCTCGCCTCTGGCTCCCACTTCATACAGTTGTGCTCTCGAGGGGAGACACATGTCAATATTAAGAGCTGGAAGCAGAATTCCTTATTTTGTGCAGAAATGTACTCTGATTTCATCCTAAATTGTAAGGGACGGCCTCCATCACCACCCCCACCCCTATAAGACAGGATGATGGACTTCCAGTGCAGTGTGTAGGGGCTGTAGAGGAAGACAGAAGGGGACCTGGACACGTGGAGAGGAAACAAAGGGGGTCACAGCAGCAGCACGGGGGCCAGGCCGCAGGGAAAGCAGAGGCGGTGGCTGGGGAGTAAGGGAGCCAGAATCGCTGCGCGCCGGGCCATAGCGACCCCCTCAGGCTTAGCAGGCTACAGCTCGTGGCTGCGGGTGGAGCGAAAGGCACGCGGACGAGAGGACGCTGCACTGGAAGTCCCTGTAACTTCCCTAGGCGATGCTGAAACTTTCTTCTTTCCATTTCTTCAACCTTTTAAAAATAAACAGGCACCAGGCTGGATGTGGTCCAATCCCCATCTCAGAGTAAGTATCCCATTGTTGGCTGAGCTGCATTGTCAGGCAACCTCTTCACCTACCAAGTCAGCGATGTTATGTGTGATAGCTGTAGGAATTTGGGGAAAGAGTGGTGTCCACATGTTCAGGGTAGCAAGAGGAAAAGGACACATTGGGATGACATCTGAGCAGAGGCCATGAAGTCAGTGGAAACAGGAAATCAGGTGGGGGCGTTCCCAGGTCGCCCCGACCCCCTCTCCCCTTTTTGGAAACTGCCCCCTCTTCTCTGCTCATATGTACCCTGTAGTAGACATCTGTGACCAGATGGGTAAGTGATTAATTCTGGGGTGAGTCAGGAACTCACTTGTGCCACCGAAGTGTCATCCTCCAAACCTCTATTGGTAACAGAGATGCCAGTGCTGAGCTGTGCACCTGTATCACATAACTGATTCTGAATACAGGTGAAGAGTGTTACGTACAAGCTCAATCCCTGGGCACCCTAAGCGACTCTGAGTCCTTAGACTCAGGACCACCTCCTCAGCACAATATTCCCAAATTATCCAACCTCACTTGGTCTCTCCCTTCCCGGACTTAATTTAGTCCAGCTGCATGACATTGATTACATGGATACTGCATGTCAGGTTCTGTGCTTGGCATCAGAATATAAGGAATATAAGATAAGCCAGGCAAGGTTTCAGGGTTAGGTGCTTGAGCTGCTCGGAACAGGCTGGCCTCTCTGGGTGTCACTTCAGGCTGAGGAAGCCAGTCAAGGAGGGGACTGAGAATCATCACTAAAGGGAGAGATGGGGCTAGGCCAAGGCCCATGTCACCCTCAGAGTTCGAGGGCTGTCTCACAGCAAACAGGAAGTCACTGGCAGCTTTTTAGCAGGTTAGCAGTTTTAGGAAGATCACGCTGCATAACGTGGCAGTTGAACTGTACAAGTATAAACCTGGGGACAGGGAAAACATTTAGAAGGAAAGAGCGTCATCTCAGGGATTGGGGCCTGAGCAGTAGCAATAGGAATGGGGATGCAGAGGGAGATGCTGAGAAGGTGAAATCGGCACAACACAGTCACTGATGGCAATGCTGGGGAGGGAACCAGGTTTCTGTCTTGGGTCACCCTGTGGCGTGTGGCTCCCTTCACTGCCCTGGGCCTTCAGGAGAATAGGCTGATCAGAGGGCAGTGAGGACTTTGATCTAAATGTGCCCACCTTGAAGCCCTCTGGGGTATCGGTTCTGCCCTCAAGGAGACAATGGCTGATCTCATCCTCCTTCCAGGGAAGGCATGAGGACCAGGCATAAACTTAGCCCCAAAAGGACTGTGGAGCAGGAAACCAGGTCCCTCCAGGTATGCAGATAGGCCAGTCCCAGGCCTCCCAGCCAGGGGGCAATGCACCAATGAGTCATCTCTTTCACCACGAGCAGTGTCACCTGGTAATACAGGTGACATTCCATATTTGTCGATTCCCAGCGGGAGTCAAGCTAGAGAGTTATCCAAGGATATTTCACAGTAGACAAGGAGAAAGGATCTTGTTAACCCTTCTCTCATACTTGAATGTTCGTCAAAGAACATAACTTCTTGGATAGCATTCAAACACAAGGTCTGTTTGTCCCCCAAACCGTCAAGGAACCACAGACACCTGCCTGGAGGCAGTCACACTTCCTCCACCCTCTCCCACTGTCATCCTGCAAAATAATCCAACTAAAAAGGCTTTCCACTTTATTCCGGATTCAGTGAGTGTGCCATGTAGCAGGCACTTCAACGGTAGAGACAGGTCCTTCCTAATTCCAGAAACAAGATAAAGGAAGTCAGTTAATTTGTTCTTAGGGCCACTTCCTCAGAAGAATGGGGAAGTTTTGAGACATTTAAGGATATTTTTTAAAGGAAATGCAGGGAAAAGAGATCCCAAACTCAGGCAGCTTGAATAGTAAGAAGCATGTATTGGCTGAAATCCAGAGATGGGGTAGGCTTCAGGGCTGGTTGGTTCAAGGGCTCAGGTCTATCCTGCTGTGAAGTGTTGCTGTCAACCTCAGGCTGGAAGCCAGTGGCTGCTGAAGTTACAAGCATCGCACTCAGACTCAACAGTGCCCAGAGGAAGAAGATAGACTGTCTCCCTCTGTGGAAAAGGAGTCATCATACTCTGAGGCCCAGGGCTCCGTGGGGGAGAGGTGGAGGCCTGAACCGAAGCAGGAGGCTATAAAAAGAAGGGAATGGGAGCTCCGGAGACAAATCTTGTCCTCTACAGATGATGAGAATTAATTTCTAAATTGGAGACACAGAAAAACGAATCTCTGAGGTGATACCTTAGGAAATGCTCTGACACAAACATGACATACAGAATCAAAGATGATACCAGATGATCAGTAATATAAAAAGCTGCACCAAACTAGACAAACACAAAGCTCATAAGGCAAATGGATCCACTTCTGGACCCTGAGTGAGGAGCACCTTGAATGCAAAGTTACTCCAGGTCTCCATGAGGTGTCGCTTTTGCTTTTCTACGTGGAGTTGCACCACGGCCAGGTACTGCTTGTACCCCTCCCCTTGGGTGTCCCCCCCACCTCTCTGGAACATCTCTGCCTCAGAGAAGAGGTCGTTTCTGTGGAAGGCGCCCACATGCTCCCTCTCCAGGCCCTCTCTGCCAGCTGCTCCCTCTGCTTGTCCCCTGAGACCCGGTTGTTAAAGGCACAGTACCGCTTCTCGCACTCCTGGACCAGGTTCCACGGGCTGTGGTTGTCGGTGTTGGCCAAGTACTCCACCAAGGAGTCTCTCCCAGGCCTGGGCTCGGCGTAAATGCCTTACATTCAGATGTAGAGAGTAAAAGAACTCACACAAAGTTGGTGGAATAATTTACCCTGGGTGGCCAGAGTGCTCGAAATCTTTTTTGGGGGGGACTTCTCCCTCTGTGGTTCCCATCCCGAAGGCTTATTTGATGCTCAGAGCTTCCTACAGTCACTGAGGTGTTTGTCTCATGCTTTCTACTCTTCTCATCCCTGCTTGGTCTCTGTTTTACAAGACAATAGGGTTTTATCTGGAAATACTTACCCTCACAATGGGGATAGGGTAGCAAATAACTTAATATGTTATATTTACTGGTGAAAATGGATTTTATTTGTCTTGGGATGACTCCAGTCTTGTACCTTTCACTGCGAGGTGGATAGATTGCTCCCCAATACTGAGTTCATGGTCCCCATGTGTCATGAAGATTCACTCCACAGGATCCTTACTTTCCACCTTTCCGAACTCCTTCCATTTTGTTCTAGAAGGGAAAACATGCAGGCATTGTTCATACTGGAGTTGGTGTCACATTCAACATGAAATATATTTATAGATGAGGAAACTAAAGCAAGGAAAAATGACAACTGAAGGTCACACACAATTTAATGGATGAGCCAAGATTAAAAGACAGGTCTGCTCATGCTCAGCCATTCTTGGCACCAGACTGAGCGTCCTTCTGGAGAGTTATAGACAGCCCTAGTACGCCGGCATATGACCTGTAGTTAGCCCAGAGGAGGCACTGAAAATGCGCCGTTCGTCCCGAAGACCGAACGGGGAATTTGGTCATTTGCTACAGAGCTCCTCTCTTTCTGGATACCTTGTCTGCCTTTAGGGTCTCAGTCTTGGCACTCAAACTCAAGTTTGCCTGGCAAGGTATCCTCTTTTAGTTAATTCACAAAATAAATTTTTCCCTGAGTTTCCATGGTGATGGTGACACAGGGGGTACCCATGACTCAGAAGCTCCCTGGTCCTTCAATGTTAAAACTGGGAGAGTCCGAGGCAAATCAGGATGAGTTGGTCATGCCAGGAGGAAGAGACTGTCGTGAGTCCAGGTGGGCAGCAGGATGGAGTGCATCCCGCTAAATGGAGGGAAATCTGATTCATCAGCTCAGACCGAGCGTTATACTACAAAAACTTTATTTACACTGCCATTTTCTTAGCTTGGATAGTCTTGGGTCAGCAGCTACCTCAGGGACACTCACATCCTTTCATTGTCACCCTGTATACCTTTCTCTTGATCCTTATCTTTCTTTCTACTTCCTCCTTCCTGTGCTCAGGGCAGGGGCCCACTTAAGCCCCACCTAAGAAAGACTTCACAGGTTCACTGCTGGGAAAGACCCACACAGTCCTTCCCAAAGCTACACCAGGACCTCGCTGTGTACAGTTTCAGGGTATTTTCCTTGTAACAGGTTCAAAGAGGTAACTCTAAATAATGAATCTCCAACTGTGGCATTTGGGGGTCCAAGACAGGTGAACTGAAAAAAAAAACTTTTCCAAATCAGTGGATTTTCTGTGTGCCTTGGGATCACACCATGGAGGGTCTGATCTAGCCCCCCAGCCCCCACCCCTGCCCACATGCAAAACTGGCCATGTGACCCCTGACAGGAAGAATAACTTACATGTAATAAATACAAACTACTTGGGAATCATTTTAGTACTAAATGTCAAAACCCAGCTTCTATCAGGCAGGTCCCGAGTAATAACACCTTTGTAACTCATTCCAATGGGATTTTAAAGCCAAAAGAGAAATAGTAGTGAGTCCCTGCCCCTTGGATGCTCTAGTCCCTGGCCAGGTCCTATGGAAACTAGTCTAACCTGGTTTGCAAAGCCTGTCCTAGCACGTGTACAATTCGAATAAGAGTTACCCAGAGTGAGGACCACAGTACTGATTATTCAACTCAGGCCCTGTGTTTACATCCAAGCAAGTACAGGCCTATAGGATACAAACTGGCTTCTGGGCATTTTCTGTCACCTTGGCATCCACAGGGCCCTTTGAAAATGAGTGTGATGGTTAGTCTTAGGTGTCAGCTTGGATAGACCATATTTCCCAGTGATTTAATCAAACACTAATCTAACGTTGATGTGAGAGTAGTTTGTAGATGTGGTTAAGTAACGATTGCCCTCCATGGCCTCATCTAATTAGTTGAAGGGCTTAGCGCCAAAGACTGGGATTCCCAGAGCAGAAGAAATCCTGCCTCAAAACTTTAATATGGACTACTACCTGAGTTTCCAGCCTGCTGGCCTGCCCTCCAGGCTTTGGACCTACCAGCTCCCACAATTGCATGAGTCAATTCCTTTAAAAACATGTCTTCATACATATATCCTACTGGTTCTATTTTTCTAAAGAAACCTGGGGAGGGGGTGGGGGTGGGAGGAAGCTAAATATAAGGTGATGGAAAGAGAAGTCACATTAGGTGGTGAACTTATGAACTAAAGAAACCTGACCAGTATATCGATCCAGCTAGTTCTGTCTATTGAAATTCAAAGAAGGAGCAAACTTGAACTTAACTCTAGTTTTTGGCTGCTTCTTTTCAAGGGCAAGGCATATGGGGAGAATTTTTTTAAAAAGATGTGATTGTGTAGAGGACAGCAAGTGGGGAAACCGATGGTTTTCAGATATCAGCTTGTTTTCAAGGCAGATGAGTTTGAGACCAAGATGTGGTTTTCCAAGGTACTGCTCTTGGATGGTCTTGAAGTGGTCTCCAGAGTCCGCCAGCGAAGAGGGGCTCCTGAGCCTCAGAGGTACCAGAAAAGTGACTGGAGTGGTGAGTATTGAGGGGCAGAGGAAGTGAGGCTGTAAGGGCTGCAAAAACCGGGGGTGGAGGAGGGCTGGAGCTGCTATGCCTACACTCCAGGAGACAGAAAGAACCTCAGAGATCACATGGCACTATCCACTCCTCATAAACATGAGGGAACTGAGACTTTGGGGGTACATAACACAGTCATGACAGAAAGCCATCTGCTCCCAGGACTGTGGCATGAAACGGTACCAAAGAGGATGGCAACCTCTTCCCAATGTTTCTTGGCAAACGGAGAGTGCGGGCAGGCCCGGACCTGCTGGGAGCGCTGGTCCTCAGCCTCAGGGAGGGGCCAAGCAGCACTACTCACGCCCGAGCCACTGGTGGCAGTCCGTTTCTTCCCAGAACGAGGGGCTTAAATGGCCACTTTCCCAGAACCCAGCCTGCACAGAAAGAAGAGTGAAAGAAAGGGCTTCCTCCTCAAAAACCAACTAGGTTTTTCTCACCTTTCTCAATTATTTTTGAGGATTTTCCCCCTCTCCGGTCACAGTGCCTTCTTTCTAGTCCAAACTGCCACACTTTGGAACCCTGTCCCAGGGTTCCACTGCACCTCCTCCCCTGCTCTGTCCCCTGCAGATCACTGTGCTCTTGCGGTCACATCAATACCCTCTAAATGTCACCATCCTCATGCTTCCCTCTGCTCAGCAGCCTATTTGGGGCGGCCATCAATTCACTGTCCCTCATTTTATAGCCACGAATCGTTCCAGTAATTCATTTCAAACCGTTACTAAACGCCTCTATTCCCAGCCATTTCTCTCCCCACACTGGGAGGATGGTTGGACCCTGTTAGAGAACAAACAGCTCTTGTGTAGACTGGAGAAGCACCCTGGGCTCCTGACAATGCCTCCACCTCCTTGGGGAAGCCCTGCTCCCAGCCACATCCTACCCACTCAGCAGGGCTGGAAGAGGCAGGCCGGGGTGGGCGAGGGAGGGGCGCCCTTGAGAAAATTGCAAAATGGTCTGAAGCTGGTCTGAAATGTTCTAATACTTGGGCAGACTATCTTAACTCTCATTTGCCCAAAGTAACAAGGTAAAAATAATAATAACTTCTCTGCCTCCCCCTCCATGTGTGCCCGGGGTGAGGACATGCAAGAAGATTGCAGGTGTGGGACCTATCACTGTCAAAGCGTGCAAGGCGGGGTGATAAAGCCCTGGTGCTTATAACTTTATTCTGGATAACTAGGGAGTTTAAATAGCATTTAAAGAACAAATTGTATTTCTTCATCAGAAAAAAAAAGCAAATGTTTTACCTGAGCAGATGAACTGGAGTTTTACTCCTGAAATCGTTCTCCTCTCTTTAAAATGGAAACTGTCTCCATCAAATCGAGGGGTGTATTCAAGAAAATCAAGCAATGAAATGAAATAAGATTAAAATCAAAGGGCGAGTTTTCAGCTTGTTCTTCAAAGGGCATCCTTTGGGGGCAGGGTGGGAAGGAGGTTCAGCCATCTTCCCTTGCACAGGATGTGGGGGAACCCCATACAAGCCCCCAGATATGGGTACAGCAGCCACAACATGCATGTGTGAAAACGCTTTTGCACAAACATGAGAAATCAGCTTGTTATGATGTTTCCTGGTGGTGTAGCGGCTAGGCTTTGGCGCTCTCAATGCTGCAGCCTGGGTTCGATCCCCGCTGGGAACAAAAAAAAAAAAACAAACAAAAAACAAAAAAAAAGAAAAATCAGCTTGTTAGTATCATGAAAGGGCTATGTCTGAGCTCATCCTGTTCAAAATTTTAGGTTCTGAAAAATATAGTATTAGTAATATTTTCAGCTTGTACCTATTTGGGGCTTTAGGGTATATAATTCTTGACCTTAATTATTTAAGAATTAAAAAAGTGAGGCTTAGAAAGATCATGTGTCCAGATTGACCCAGACTGTTACTGGTGGAATTGTGGGGTGGGGGTGGGGAGGTGAGTGGAGAGAAAACAAACCGTTATCTGGTAGGTCCTGGAATATCTCAAAAGTTCTAGAGCTTGTCTTGAAGAAATCTTTCCTCCTGTTCTTGGCAGCCTCTCTCATTGCCTTCTAGCCTCTTAAAAATAATAATAATAATTAAAAAATAAAAAACACCGAAGAAGTGAGAGACAAAGACTGGCCATAAATTCTACCTGCCAGATAGAGGGGGACCATGTCCGCAGGCACAGGAAATGAACAATGTGTTTCCCAGAAAAGCCATCCTCAGATGGTGATTCAGAGGCCCTCAGAGATACCAGAAAAAGAGGGTGCTTTGGTTTTGTGGTGCTTTGAATAAGAGCTCCATTTTTTTTCTCCCACCACATCTCTGTCATCTCTTTGTGCAAAACAATTTCTGTACCAGAGTTAGTCTGGAGACCCCATAAGATAATGTGGGCATGCTGCATCCCAAAAGCCACTGGCCCAGAAAGGACCACGCGCATCCCCCTCCCACCATTTATCTCTCTGACACAAGGATCATTTCATATGTGTAACTCTAGATGCCAAGGAAGGCTGAATTCAAGGTGGGCACTTTGCTTGAGACATTCTAAGGCCCTGGCCTTCCTCTTATTTCTGTCAAATGCTCTGCCCTTGAGTTACCCAGCCTGTACCTAAGGGGGAAACAGATTTAGTAGGTTTCCTCACAGAAGTGAACTTGCAGAGACCAGGGAGACATCTGCCTCACCCATGCTGTGATTTAGGCGAAACAACAAGCACTTAAGTGGTGGGGGCTGTCCTTGACCCCCCAAATGCCCTCCCTGTTTAACACTCTTCCTCTGCCTCATGCACTGCTTAGTGGGAGCCCTTGTGTCATGGGGGCTAAAGCGTCTCTCAAGAATTTAATCAGTTACCTGCATGTCAGTTCAGATTAATTCTCGAAGGCAACTAATAAGCAGGAGAGTGAGATACAGCTAGCTCTTGATTCTTTGCTTAGTTTGGAGAAGAGGGCAATCATAATGCAGGTAACACACACAATTCACTTTTTTTTTCATTTTTATTGTTAGACTTATTGGGGTGACATCTGTTAGCAAGGATTACATAGGTTTCAGGCATACAATTCTACAGTGCATTGTCAGCTTGTTGTATAATAAGTTCACCACCTAATGTGATTTCTCTTTCCATCACCTTATATTTAGCTTCCTCCCTCCTCTCCCACCCCCTCCCCTTTCTCCCCTCCCTGACCCACTCGTCCCCAAATAAACATTAAACTATTGATTGTGTCCATGGGTTGTTTGTTCAGTTTTTTTTGTGTGTGTGTGTGTTTTTTATGTTTTTCTTTTGTTAGTTTGTTTATTTTGTTCTTTAGATTCCACATATAAACAAAATCACATTACATCTGTC
>PVJL010009649.1:0-55350 GCA_004026885.1 Lyroderma lyra
CCCCCCACCCACACCCCCGCCTCAGGTGGTTTAAGTTTGGTCCTAAGAAGACTGGTTTCCAATTAGAATTCCATGAGACTCTTTTATCTTTACTGTGTTTCATGATTGAAGATCTCTTCCAGAGACATAATAGTTTCATAGTTTGCAGATGGAGACTGAGCAACACATACATACTTTTAAATAAAATGTGTCTCTTTGCAAACATCATATGCCACTGTGGTAGCATATTAGAAACCTTTAAGGCATAGTCACCTTCACTTTCATAGCGCACACTGTGTCCAAGTTGGCTCAGTCCATTATATAAGCAGAGTTTTGAGTCTTTGGTGTTTGTTCAGAGTAGCATATACTTTTGTATTGGCCAATAGCTCTTTGATGGCCAACTCATGTTGAAACATTTAATTATCTCGATAAAGGAATTACGGAGCACAGGCTGACACATAAACAGGTTTGGGAACCTTAGTGTTTTCTTTTTCCTGGTTCTTGGGAGAGCTTTATGGAAAAATTCTTTTAAGTTCTATCAGAATTGACATACCCCATATGTTCTCTGAGTTTCAAGTTAAGTAGGGACTAAAAGTTTGACCAATATCACTGAAAAGTACATGGACTTTTAGGTATTCAGGAAATAATTGTGAAAGAAAGAAAAAGAAAAATCTCTTGTGGGTGAGCAGTTGGATGCTCTGAAGTAATTATAAATTATTATAGTTTGTATTTATCCTGAATTTTCAAAGTTTTTCATCAACATTTGCTCATTCTTAGACCCAAGACAAATAGAGTGAAGTCTAGTTATATTCTATGTGATATCTGGAATTCTGAAAAGTAATTGAGCCTAATCCCATATTATATGGGATTGCTTTTAATGAAGAAATTAAATATTAAAATGGTAATGTTTCAGGTGGTCTTTGATGTGCAATGTTTTGACATGTGTAAGTGAAGTAGCTTATTTAAGACCATGTTATGATACTCAAAAGCCAAAACAAATGAAAGCACCACCACCACCACAACAAAACAGTTAGAAATGCAAAATTTCAGGCTTCAGCATAGAGCCACTGAGTCAGGATCTGCATTCTGGCAGGATTCTCAGCTCATCTATTGAGCACATTGAAGTTCTGATCCAAAGCGTGTGTTTAGAGACTTGAGCCAGTATCTTGAGATCTGTCCTCTTAAGCCTTTCTTTTATGTATCTAATCTGGTTCCTGCCCTTTTGGTGGGTTCCCTTTTTGTTAGGTTTTCTGGGATTCCTCATAGTCCTTTAACAGATAAATGGCTCTGCTGGTTTATAAATTGAAAGCCAGCAAAATAGCAAAGAGGCAGAATGTTTACAAAAAGATATTTTTCCTACATTCTAGAAGATCTTTTCAGAACTAAAGAGAAAAACCTTAATTTTTAATTTTTTTAAGTTTAAGATATTTTACATTTTACGTAGGGTGAACACTTTGGGACTACGGAAGCCACAGAAGCCTTCTTTGCAATGACTCGACTATTTCAATCTAATGACGTAAGTCTTACTAAAATTTTTTACGTTGAAAAAAATTCCTTTTATCTGTTTTCTTTGGGGAACTTAAGGGTGTTCCAGTTTAAGGAAGGTTGCATGAAATGTTTAAAATTATTTGAGAGTGGTTTATCTTCATAAAACATAAGTGTTTGTGAAAGGACGTGTGAAAATAAGAGATTGAAAGTATATAGTGTAGAGCTCTCCAACCAAAGCGTTACTGTGCAAACACAAAAACTGCGAATATCCGGAGTCTGGCATGACACAGCAAATGGTGTGAAAAGTCAGCAGCACGGCTGCCACAACCCTAAGTTCTTAGTCAAGGTTCTGGTGCGCCTGATGACTAAGAAGCAGGGCTGGACGCAGAGTGGGAAAGAGGACATGGGTGGGGAAAAAGAACAGTGGGGACAAACGGAGGCTGCCAGACCCTCCCTCCGCATCTGTCTCTCGTTACCGTAGACCACCCTGACTTTCAGAGCAAGGTGGCTGCTGCTGTGGTCCTGTCTTCTCACGTGCCACATACTTCCAGGGAAGGGGCATCTGGGATATATGTTTTCCAGCTTTCTGTGGACATAAACTGTCCAAATCTTGCAGTATTTCTGGTATATACTGCATATCATCACAGGCCACATTTTTTTTGCCTGACCCCCCACCCCCACCCCAGGACCCTGTGGGATTTGAGTCTGGTCACTAGACAGTGAGAAGTTTTGGGTCCCCAAGGATGTTGGCAGGCCCTTGTAAGGCAGCTATCTCTTCGGGAGATGAATTCCCTCAGACAGGGGAGGAAGCATGGCTTCCGCTCGCAGAGGGGACTTGGCGGAATTTAGGGGTTCAGAGTACTCAGCTTCATCAGTGTCTGCCTGTGTGTCCCCATTCCAATTTTCAGGGCCGTGCTTCTTCCCAAAGTCCCAGCTTTGACATAGATGCCCCACTGTGACTCAAATTGGCATTGTCACTCAGCCACCTGTGGGGTAGGCTTTTCAGCAGTCTCAGCCCTGTGTCCACATGACAGAGCTTTCTGTTAAGGCATTCACAGAAGATTTCTAGGCCCTTACCCAGACCTTGAGCTGTGAATTTAAAACTCTGAGCTCATTGTTTTCTTTTACCAAGTTGTCCCATGTACTTAGAAGCACTAACCCATTGTATCACTCATCTTTAATAAAAGGTTCTGTGGCAGCTTCCATAGGTCTTTGGTTACACTTGTCTGCATGTATTAATGTAAAAATTTTACCTCTGCCTGCCATGGATCACCAGTGTCCCCTTTACTGCTGGAAGCAGGGTGATTATACCTTTTATCAAATCAGAGGAGCAATTTCAGATTCCTGTCTTTAAAGTCTTACTTACTTTTAATCACTCCCTGCACAAAAAATTTGGGGTCCAATCCAGGATGGAGAACCACTATGGTTATTATAGAATTACCTCTTAGAGGAATTAGGTTAGAAAGCGAGGCATCCTTTCAAGCTGCTGTAGTGGGGCCATAGGGAGGGACTACTGTAAGAGTTTGGGAAGGCTGCTGCCTGTGCATGGCTTCTTGAACTTGAAGCCTGAGCGTCCGGTGGTGGGCCTGACATTGATTGATGTTGCTTAGAGGGCTGGCGGGTGGGAAGGAAAGCTGGATGTTGGAGAGCAGGGAGGAAACAGTGAGGACAAACTTGAAGTCTTTAGCACAGAAGTTGTATTAAGAAAAGAAGGCATGAAATTGTTTTCTCGAAAATAGATTCCGGAAATGTAGAATTGTTGGACAGGACTAATGGCCCCTGGAAGTCAATGGTGAATGTTTTTCTCCAGCTACAGCCTTCGGGTCAAGGCATGGCATAGGTAGAGACTGGATTTAATCGGTGTGGGGTTTTGCCAGGTTAGTAACTAGAGGGAGGTTAAGTCATTGACATACTGACTATGAAATTTGTGTTTGGTTAGGCGGCAAGGAAGAACACGGGCTGATCGGGACAGTAAAAAATTGATAGATCAATAGATTGTAGGTCTTGATGGAAAGAGCTGTTGGAGTCAGGCATGGTGGTTGGAGAGTGAGGTGCTTGGAAATGAAATTACGAAAGGGATCCTTTGGTTGATAAAGGCTGTGATTGTGGAAGTGGGTGATGGCAGTAGGAGCAAGGACAGGCTTATTGGAGAGGAAGAGCTCGGTCCACAGAGTGGTTGGAGGTTTAACATTGTCAGTGTGGATATTAGAATCTCCAGTAGTTAGTAGTGGGGTAATAATGGATATAGTGATAGTGAACAAGGTACTCATATTTTCAAAAAAGAAGTGAAGCAAGGTGGATCTGCATATGCAACCAGGAGTGGTGCCCGCTGATAGTCTAATGGCATAAGCTTTAAAGCCTGCGGTTTTTAGGGAAGAAAGAGGTAGAGTGAAGGAAGGTAGTGCAGTGATTTTGAAAAGGCAGTAATGGTTCACATGGACAGCTCCCCAACCTGTAGTCTGGTGGATAGGAGGTAAAACAGCCACCACTGGAGAGGGCTGCCTGGGAATCCTCAGGGGAGAGCCAAGTTTCAGTTAGAGAAACTGTGGGACCAGCCGGAGAAGATGTGAGGTTGTACCGGATTTTGCCAGAAAGAACGCTGGAGGGGTTTGGGATTTGTGGGAGGGTGGGAGAGGGAATCAGATTGGTTCTATACCCAGCCGTGTGAAGGTAAGTGTCCAGGAGAGTTGAGGGTTTTTTGCAGACTGAGGTAAGTTACCTTGTACAGCATACTGTGGTTCATGGAGAAGATGGTCCCTGAGGCAGAATATGGAATTGAGGGTGTGATTTATTGGGGGGAAGTCAAGGTGGGGATTTTGCCAGCACCCTGTGGAGCTCCTTCCTTTACCACAGGGGTAATTACTGTCTTGTGATTGGTATCTATCGTTCATGTTTATGTATCTATGTATTATATATGTTTGTGTCCATAATCTATACTTAGTATTATTGTGTTTTAAAATAGAATACAAATGGCATCACCTTTATATTACTGTACTTTAAAAATTAATATATCTTTGTGATCAAACAACTTGCTGCATGTCCTTCTATTTTATTCAGCATCATTGCTGAATGGAATCCCAGTGTATAAATATACAGTATTCCTGTTTATTTATCCATCTCCCATTGATAGATATGAGTTGCTTCCACTTTTTGCTATTACAAATGATATTACATATAATGTTTATATACATGTCTTCTTGTGCAAATAGAATTTTTCTAGACTAGGTTACCTACATGTGGAATTTCTAGACAATGCTAGTTACTTGACCCTGTCAAATTGATCTTTAAAGGGTTGTACTAGTTTACACAGACATTGCTGCACATCTTCACCTGCTCCTGATAATAATTTCCTGACCTAAGTGTTTGCCATTTACAGGAATGTGAAATGGTGTTTCTTTGTGGTTTTAATTTGCATTTTCATGATCACTGCTAAAATTGAAATTCTTTTCATATGTTTAGTGGCCATATTACTTTCCTCCTCTGTGAATTGTCTGTTCATATTCTTTGCTTATTTATATTCCTCCCATTGATTTTTAAGTTTAAAAATTTTTTATTTAGTCTTTAAAATAATCAGCTTGATTTATAACTTATATGGAATAAAATTCACCAGTTTTAAGTGTACAGTTTGGTGAGTTTTGACCTGTGTGGAGTCATGGAACCGTCACTAGCACCATGATATGGAAACTTACATTACCTCAGAACGAGCCCCCATGCGCCTCCTCCTGGATCCCGGGCACCTGGCAATCACTGACCCACTTTCTGACAACATAGTTTTGCATTTTCTAAAATTTCGTTTAAATTTTAGTCTTTTTCTTTTAGAATTAGAAAGGACATTTTATTTTATTTTAATTTTTTTATTGTTAATTTTATTGAGGTGACATTGGTTATCCACAATTGCATAGGTTCCAAGACCAATGGAAGAGAATCAAAAGCCCAGAAATAAATCCACAAATATATGGACAAATAGTTTTTGATAAAGGAGTGAATAATATACAATGGGGTAAAGAAAGCCTCTTCAATAGATGGTGCTGGGAAAATTGCAAAACCACATGCAAAAAAATGAATCTGAGCTGTGTAGTTTTTATGACATTTATAGCTCGTTTCTTTCACTTAGCTCATGGCTTCTGAGATTAATCCAAGTTTTTGGGTTTGTCAGTAGTTTGCTCCTTTTCATTGGTGAGTAGTAGTCCATTGTATGGAGGTACTCTGACTTACTTATCCATTCATGAATTAGTGGGTATTTGGGTTGTTTCCAGTTTATGGATATGGTGAACAAAGCTGCTAAAAATGTTCAGGTACAGGTCTCTGTGTGGATGAACCAGGTTTCATTTTCTTTGGTTAATATCTAGAAGTGGCATTGTTGGGTTTGTATTTCCTTACTGATGAGTGTATTAAGCGTGTGTTTAAGCAGGTGTGTGCTTTTTGCCATCTGTATATCATCTTTGGTGATGTTCCTGTTCAGTCTTTTCCTTTTTTTTTTTTTTTAAATCAGGTTGTGTGTCTTATTTTTGTGAGTTCTGCAGTTCTTTATATTTTCTGGATACAAGACCTTTATCCGATAGGTGTTTGGTAAATATTTTCTCACAGTCTGTGGCTTGCCTTTTCATTCACTTACTACTGTTTTTTTTTTTTTTTTTAAGTATAATTTACATATAGTAAAATTCACCCTTTTTTGGATATAGTTTTATGAGTTTTGACAAATGCATGCAGTGCTGTTACCACCACTGCAGTCAGGATTTAGGACATTACCATCACTCCAAAAAGTTCCCTCCTCCCTCTTTGTGGGATCCCCTCCTGTCCTCAGCCCTGGGCAACCACTAATCTCTTGTCTTTCCTTATAGTTTTTTCCTTTCCTGGAAGTCCTGAGAATGATACCATACTGTAGGAAGCTTTTTGAATCTTCTTTTCAGTTACTTAGCATAATGCACTTGAGATTTCTCCTTGTTATTGTTAGTGTTAGTGGTTTACTCCTTTTTATTTCATTGTATTTTGTTCTATGGATGCCCCTTACTTTGTTTACCAGATGAAGGATATTTGGTTTGTTTTGGTGGTTATGAATAAAGTTGCTATAAACATTTCTGTGCGACTTTCTGAATGTTTAAGTTTTTATTTCTCTTGGGTAAATACTTAGGAGTGGGATTGCTGGATCTGATGATAGATGTATCACCTAGTGTATGATAGGGGTATGTTTAACCTTGTTTAAGAAACTGCCAGCTCATTTTCCAAAGAGATTATAATTCCCATCATCACTAAGAAAGTTCTAGTTGCTCTGTGTTCTGGTCAGCACTCAGCATTGTCTTCTTTTTATTTTTATTTAAAAATTTTTATTGTTAAACTTACTGTGGTGACATTGGTTAGCAAAAATTACATAGGTTCCAGGTGTACAGTTCTATAGTATATTGTTTAGATGCTGCATTATGTGCTCACCACCCAGAGTCAGTTCTCTTTTCATCACCATATACATGACTCTCTCTCCCTCCTCCCCCACCCCTCCCCTCTTACTCTCAGGTAACCACTAAACTATTGTTGCTTTCAGTTTTATATTCCACGTATGAGTGAAGTCATACAGTTTTTTGTTTGTTTTTAATTTTAGCCTTTCTAAAATAGTGGTCCCTCTTTGTAGTTTTAAATTGCATTTTCCTAATGATTAATGACCTCAAACATTTTTTCATGTGCTTTATTTGCCTTTGTATATCTCCCATGGTGAAGGATTTACTCATATCTTTTGCCCATTTTTAATAATTTGGTTGTATATTTTCTTTTTTTTTATTTCCCCAATAATCGCACCCAGAGAAACCTCATTGGCTACAATACTGCCACTGCGCAAAGCTGGTTGTATATTTTCTTATTATTGAGTTTTGAGAGTTCTTTATGTATTCTATACAAATACTTTATCAAATATGCTTTCCAAATATTTTCTCCTAGTTTGTGGCTTTTTTCATTTTCTTATTCTTTCATAGAGCAGAAATTGTTTACTTTATTTTATTTTATTTTTTGTTTTTTGGGTAGTTCCCTGGCTGGGAATTGAACCCAGGCTGCATATTTTTATAAAATACAGTTTATTCATTCTGTTACGGATTGTGCTTTTGATGAGTACCACAGAATTTTTTGCCTAACCCAAGGTCCCAGTTTTTTTTTTATTGTCTTTTCTTCTAGTCATTTTGTAGCTTTCATGTCTTACAATTACTTGATTCATTTTGAATTAATTTTTGTATATTATCATGTATACGTGCTTGTAAAGTCAGGGGTGAATTTCATTTCCTTTCACTTCCTCCCTCTACTACCTTCTTGTTTTTCTCCTCCTTTCTTTTCTCAATAGATGGTACTGGAATAATTGCATATCAATATGGGAGGAGGAGGAGGAGGACATGATGGTGTTTGAGACACTGACACACTGGAACGTTCTGTTTGTTTCCTTGATCTATATGTTTACTCTTATTCCAGTACCACACCATCTTGATTACTGTAGCTTTATAGTACGTTTTAAATCAGGTAGTGTGTATTTTCTTATTCTGTTTATTTTCAAAATTGTTTTGGCTCTTCTAGGTTCTTTGCACTTTCATGTGAATTTTAGAATCATGTAGCCCATTTCTATTTTTAAAAAGCTTGCTGAAACTTTCACAGGGACTGCATTGAATCTAAAGATCAGTTTGAGGAAAATTGACGTTCTAACATTATTGAGTTTTCTCCACACACATGGCATACATCTCCCTTTATTCAGGTCTCTTTAATTTCTGTCAGCAGGAATGTCGCTCTCCATATACAAGTTATATATAACTTCTGAAATTTATCCCTAAAGTAGTTAATGTTATTTATGCTATTGTATTTCTGTGGTTTGTAGGTAGTCTGTAGAAATTAAATTGATTTTTGTATGTTGCACTGCTTCTTGTGATCTTGTTAAACTCGTTTATTAGTTCTATGAGTATTACAGGAGATTCCTTAGGATTTCCTTATTCCTTTCCAGTCTTAATGCCTTTTATTTGTTCATCTTACTTTATTACCTTATTGCACTATTATACACTATGAATACAAGTGATGGTATGGGACATCTTTGCTTTGTTCCTGGTCTTTAGTGGGAAGGTATTAGTCTTTCACAATTAAGTGTGATGTTAGCTCTAAGTTTTTCATAGGTAACCTTTGTTGGGTTGAGGAAGTTCCTTTCTATTCCTAGTTTGCTGAGAGATTTTTTTCATGAATGGGTATTGAATTTTGTCAAATGCTTCATTTATGTATGTATGTATGTATGTATGTATGTATGCATGTAGTTCCCTGGCTGGGAATCAAACCCAGGCCACAGCGTTGACAGTGCTGAAGCCTAGCCACTACACCACCAGGCAACTCCCTCAAAAGCTTTTTCTATATCCATCGGATTATCATGTTTTTGTTTTTGGGATTTTTTTTTTTTTTTTAGTATATTAATATGGTGAGATGCATTTGTTTATTTTCCTGGAAAATATAAAATCTTTGTTTTTTGTTTGTTAAAATTTGTTAAGGATTTTTGAGTCTCAGGTCATGAAATATATGGATCTTTAGTTTTTTTTCTAATGATGTTTTTGTCTTGGTTTTATTTGGATATTGCTGGCCTCATAAAATGAATTGGGAAGTTTTTCTTCTTCTTCTGCTTCCTGGAAGAATTTTTGTAGAATCGTTATTAATTTTTCCTGAGATGTATGATGGAATTTGCTGTTGAAGCCATCTTCTTTGTGGGAAGGTTTTTGATAATTAACTCCATTAAAAAGAAATAGATATGGTGCTATTCAGATTATTTGTCTTGGTGAATGAGCTCTGGTAGTTTGTGTCTTTCAAGGAATTTCTCTATTTCATCTGAATTGCTGAACTTTGTTGGCATAAAACTATTCACAATACGTATTCCCTTATTTTTTTTTAATGTTTGTAGGATTGGCAGTGATGTCTCTTCTCTCATTCTGATATTGGTAAATTGTAATTTCTCTCTTTTATTCCTAGAAAGTTTATCTAGAACTTTATAAACTTATTGATCTCTTTACAGACTTTTGTTTCATTGAGTCTTCTCTATTAATTGTTTTTCTCTTTCAAACTAATTGTATAAAAAACTAGAATGCTAAAATATCAAGCCAGAATTAGGGGGAAGAAAAGAAACAGATCAAGCAGCATAAACATAAATCATATAGTAGATGGTAGGTACAGACCTAAATATATCATTATCTACATTAAATGTAAGTGAGTAACACAAAGAACATTTACAAAAACCAACAATACTGAGCCATAAAGCAAGACACAACAAGTTCCAAAGGCTTTTTTGCCCAGCCCACCAACCTCCTTCTACTTGGCAACCATCAGTTTGTTCTCTGTATCTATGAGTCTGTTCTGTTCTGTTTGTTTGTTCATTTTGTTTCTTTTTCACAAGTAAGTGAAATAATAAGGTATTTCTTTTTTTCTGTCTGATTTATTTCACTTAGCATAATACTCTGTAGGGCCATCCATGTTGTTGCAGATGGCAAGATTTCAATCTTTCTTATGACTGACTAATATTCCAATGTGTATATATAAGTATGTACAACTTCTTTATCCAGTTGCCTATTGATAGACAGGTTGCTTCCATATCTTGGCTATTGTAAATAATGCTGCAATGAACATAGGGGTGCATATTATATTTTCAAATTTAAGTGTTTTGGACTTCTTTAGATAAATACCCAGAAGTGGAATTGCTGGGTCATAAGATAGTTGTATTTTTAATTTTTTGAGGAAACTCCAAACTGCACCAATTTGCAATCCCACCAGCAGTGCATGAAGGTTTTCCTTTTCTCCATATCTTTGCCAATGCTTGTTGTTTGTTGATTTATCAATGATGGCCATTCTGACAGGTATTAGGTGGTATCTCACTGTGGTTTTAATTTGCATTTCTCTGATGATTAGTGACGTTGAGCATCTTATGTCTTTTGGCCATCTGATGTATATCCTCTTTGGAGAAATGTCTGTTCAGGTCCTCTGTCCATTTTTTATTGGATTATTTGGCTTTTTGGTGTTGAGGTTTTTGTTTATTTTTGGATAATGGTTCATTCTCAAATATGTGTTCTGAAAATATTTTCTTCCCATCTGTGGCTTGTCTTCTTACCTTCTTGACATTATCCTTTGCAGAGCAGTTTTTGATTTTAATTAGCTAGCTTATCAGTTATTTTTATTATGATCATGCCTTTGGTGTTGTATGTAAAAAGTCATTGTCATACCCAGGGTTATCTTGGTTTTCTTCTATGTTTTCATCTAGGAGTTTTATAATTTTGCAATTTGCATTTAGGTTAGTAACCCATTTTTGAGTTTTGTGAAGGTGCAAGGTCTGTGTGTAGATTTATTTATTTATTTATTTTGCATGTGGATGTCCAGTTGTTCCAGTACCATCTATTGAAGAGACTGTCTTTGCACCACTGTGTGGCCTTTGGTTTTTAGTCAAAGATCAGTAGACTATAATTATGTGGGTGTATTTCTGGGTGATCTGTTGTATCAGCTGATCTATTTGTCTATTCTTTTGCCAATACCACACTATCTTGTTACTGCTTACCACTTTTTTCTTTTTACTCTTTATTCCTTGCTATATTTCTGAGTTATTATTTAGAATAATTTTCCCTGTGCCTGAGGAATATGTCTTTTAGAATCCTGTTCTTTCTAGATATGTTATCCTGTCCCAGTAAGACTCTGGCCTGTAGCTCTGTGATGATGGGCTATTTGTTTGTTTTTCCATTTTTGGTACCTATGAATTTCCCTTCATTTTGTCCTTGACTATGTATTTAAATGTTTTGTTCCTATCTTATTCAGCACTTCTGTGTATTTGTTTAGGCAGTGTATTTTAATCTTTATTATTCCATCTTTGCCAATACTTTGCATTGCCACTTTTTAAAATTGTAGCCATTTTGGTGGGCATGAGGTGCTATCTAAAATGTGGTTTTAATTTGTATTTCACCAATGACTAATAATGTTGAGCCCCCTTTTTTTTGTGCTTTAGCTATTTTTTGTATCTTCAGTTTTATTCTGGTTCATGGCAGATTTTTATTGGGGTGGAACATTTTTAGCTCTGAAGTTTTCATTCTTATTTTCTGTTTTCTTCTCATAATAGCTTCATAGGGGCATCATTTGTCCCATTCATCTGCCCTGTACTGACTTTTTATTTGTAGGGGAGATTTTTTCTGTGCTTAATCACCATGAGAATCCTCACTTCCTTCTTCCCTTTCCTTAATGGGCTCAGTAGTCTCCACCAGATTCTGTCTGCAGCTTGGACTCTAGAGCTAGGTCTGATGTATTTGAGTTTCACTACTTACAATAAATTTGAAGTTACTTGGTAGGGCATCAGGCTAGGCAGGCTAGAGGAACAAATACTCAGTGTATGAATAAATCAGAGATCCAGATGAGGAGAAAGGGTAGATGAAACTTTATTATTGATAGCTTAACACTTATTTTAGATCCAGGTATCCATCTACAAATTGTTGATAATTGACAATGGAAGTTGGTTCATGGATGGATCTGGAGGGTGTTATGCTAAGTGAAATAAGTGAGACAGAGAAAGACAAATATCATGATTTCACTTCTACATGGAACATAAAAAACAATAAATGAACAAACAAAACAGAAACACACTTGTTGGTACAGAGAACAAACTGATGGTTGACAGAGGGGAGGGGTTTGGAGAGCTGGATGAAAAAGGGGAAGGGATTAAGAGGTACAAATCGATAGTTACAAAATAAGTCACAGGGATAGAAATTACAGCATAGAGATTATAGTCTATAATCTCTATGTAACAACTGTGTATGGTGTCAGATGGGTACTAGACTAATCTGGGAGGTCACTTTATAAATTACGTAAGTATCTAACCACTATGCTGTTCACCTGAAACTAATATAATACTGAATTTCAACTGTAATTGAAAAAAAAATTTTAATTAAATAAGTTGGTTATACAACCCCAAGTAATTTAAGGAAAAATACCTCTACATACTGAACTGAGGAAAATGTCTCTCCATATATGTTTTTAAAGAATTTTAAAAATACCTTTACTAGGACAAGCCTTTAACATTTTGAAAAACCTGAGTCTGGACTCACACTGTTATGAGTATAAGTTTGGATCTCTCTGCATAAAAACCAGTATAATTAACTGAAATTTTGATTTTTTTATCTGGATGTTTTCCTGTGTCAGTGTATCAGTTACTTGTGTTTAGGAAATAGTAGTATTGTGAATATTTTGTCATTGAGATATTTTTAAAAGGACTTTTTGAGTAGATGAGCATCTTTTTAAGAATAACCTGTTGTCCTTTATAAATAATTTTTCAGCAAACATTGAGAAGAATGTGCTACCTTACCATCAAAGAAATGGCTAACATTTCTGAAGATGTGATCATCGTCACAAGCAGGTATGTGAATGGTCAGAACGGAGAGTGGGGTACTTATGTATTTAGTGGAGTGTTTGTTATTCTCTTTCTATTAAATATACTTTTTTGACGGTAAGAAAGCCAACAGGAATTTAAAAGAACATTAACTTAAAGCATTCTTTTCTAAAATATGGTTGTCATGAAAAAACCCATGATAAAGCAAAGAAAGATATCACAAAGGATAATGCTGATAGATATGATAACATTTTAAATGTTTATAAAAATATACAAACAAAACTAAAAAGTCAATGATACACTGAAATAAAATATTTACAAGTACATCAAAAGGTATCTATAATACATAAAGAATTTTTATACTTCAAAAAAAAATTCCAAATGATAATTATATAAAATAACCAATATAAAGGATCTAAATATCTTTAAATAATTATTTTTACTCACAACCAAAAATGCAAATTAAAACATCAAGAATGAGTTCCAATATATTTTCCCATCAAATTGACAAAAAAGAGAAAAGGCAGCCAGTATTGTAAGGGAGACTGATGTTTTGTGTATAAGAGGTAGAATAATAAAGGGATTCTAGAAAGCAGTTTGGCAGCTTTTGTTGAATGTTTGAGAGTTTATCCCTTTGACTCAGTAATGCCACATCTATGGAGTGATGCTCACAAAATTAAAGCACAGATTCTATACAGTGATGTTTGTGGCAACACTGTTGACACTGGCAAAAAGGATACAAGAACTTAAAGACCTGCTATTGTTAAATTATTTAATTAACTATTTCATAAAATTATTTTTAATTTTTAAAAAATAGTGAAACATCTTTAATGATGTGGAAAAGTCCTCAATAACGTGCTGAATGAGAGTTGGATTCAAGTCTATGTACTCCATATAGCCTCACTTTACAAAATATTTTGTGTGTGTATATAAAAAATAATATGGATGGGGATTGTGGCTATTTATTTTCTTTAAATTTTGATGATTTCCAAGTGTCCTAGGATGAGTATGTATTATTGAGGGTTCTAAAATATAACAAATGTTATTTTTAAAAAAATTTGTTATTAATTATAACTCAGTTAAGTGAATCTGGTTTTTGTACAACAAAATACATTTTGGAGGAGGGTGCTTATGTTTAACCAGTAGTTGCATTGAATGTGGTTTCAATTAGTAAAGCTTTCAGCTGAAAGTAACAGAAAGCCAGATGTAAATAGTCACTGAAACAAAATAGGCACAGAGTAGCTGGTGTTGGTTCATTAGTTCAGCAGTGGTAGTCTGGTGTCTCTTGAATTTTTGTGGACATGCTCACATTATTGCAAAAGATGCTTGGGTTACTGGCAATGCATCATTCAAGGTGGGAGGGTCACCGGGAAGGGGGCCAGGGAGGGCTGGCACCATCTGCCTCTTTTTATCAGGTATGCAATTGCTTTTCCCAAGGCAATTTTTAGATTTCATTTGGCACAACTGTGTTATATGACTATCCCTAGGAGGTCAGGAAAGTATTTAGCTTTTATAGCCCACGTATTAGGGGCAGGCAAGGGAGAAGGGTTTGAATATGGATATTGGATTGGTGAGCAGTGTCTGCCATAAATCAGAAACACAAAATCTTCACTTAGGTTACTAGAGTCACTAAATATTGGAAAAATTAAAAATAGATCTGTCAGCTATTGACTGAGGGTTTTTTGTTTGTTTAGCTGTCAATACTTCCGAGTCCTATTAGGTGGCTTTGACATATGGTTGGTTTCTAGTTCGTTTTAAGTGATTAGTAAATGTAGTAGGCAGGAAAATGGCCACCCAAAGATGTCCCCGTCCTGATTCCCAAGACCTGTGACTACATTACCTTCCCCTGTGAAGGGGAGTAAAAGGTGCTAATTAGCACTTAGGAGAGTAGCCTGGGTTATCCAGGTGGGCCCAATATGAGGATACAGGTTCTTAAAAGTGGAAGAGGGAGGGAGGAGAAAAGCGTCAGTAAAGGGATGTGACGATGGAGCTGGGTCGGAGGGGTGCAGTTCTGGCTGGATTGGGAGATGACGGAGTCGGGCCACGAGCCGAGGATTTGTGGGCAGCCTGTAGGAGTTGGAAAAGGCGAAGGAATGGCCTCACGCTGCGGCCTCCAGAAGGAATGCAGCCCTGCCCACACCTTGCTTTTCGGCCAGTGAGACCTGTGTTGACGTCTGACTTACAGAACTGTAAGATGAAGAAATGAATGTTGTCTTAGCTTTTTAAGTTTGTGGTAATTTGTTTAGCAGTAATAGAAAACAAATAGATTTTGCAGTATAGAAATGTATCAAAATCAATAAACTGAGAAATAGGAAAGAACACAAGTGGAGATTTTGGTACCTGGAAATGGGGTGCTGCTCTAACAGATACCTAAAAATGTGGAAGCGGCTTTGGAATTGGGCAGTGAGCCGATGCAGAAAGACTCCTGAGGCACGTGAGGGGAAAAGCCTTCTTTCACGTGAGCAGGTTGTTAGTAGAAATGTGGGTGTTAATGACACTCCTAGACTCAGAAGGAAGTGAGGGGCAGGATAGAGAAACCACCACCTTAGAGAATATTCAGATCTTTGTCAGCAGCCTGTTGGTAGAAATATGGGCATCAAGGACACTGCCGGCGAGGCCTCGGAAGAAACTGAGGACCATGTCAGTGCCCGGGGAGGAGGGGATACTTATTCCATAGTGACCGACAGCAGAATTGTGGCCCGCAGTTCTGTGGAAAGCAGGGCTTCTAAGTCGCAGACTTAGCTATTTCACTGAGATTTTCAAGCAGTGTTGAGGTGCAGCCTGGTTTCTTTTTATGATTTATGGTAAAATTTGAGAGTAGAGAATCAAATTGAGAGGAGACGTGATGAACAAGAATCAGGAGTTCTTTACAAACAGCAAACCATCAGGTTGTACACCTGAAACTAATATAATGTTATATGTCAATTATACCTAAAAAAGGTACCAGGAGTTCTTGATTTTGGAAATTCTCAGCCTACTAAAATGGCAAAGGATGCTAAGATCAAGAGATTTAATAAGAAAGCATACTCTAGAGAAAAAGTCGAAGGACTTACTCTACTCTCCAGCCTTTTGCTGAAACCTCAGAAAGATTTAAAGGTCAGAGTATTCACTCACAAAAAGCACTCTGAGTCACACTCATCAAGGGTGTGACTCAGAGATTCCCTCAGTTTCTAAACTGAAGCCAAAAATAGAGGTGGGATTATCTGGGCAGGATCATGGTGGAGGCTCTTGTCTAATTAGTGAGTCTGTATGTGAGTACACTGTAGTCCCACAACCTTTTAAGAATCTTATACCAGCAGCAACAGTGCCAGTTTGGACCAGATGGGACAGAGAGAGGAAGAAGTAAAAGAGGGCTCCCAGAGTCCCCACTTTGGCCCGCAGGAAGCAGGCTGACAAGACAATTCAGACACGCGCTGCCCTGCACACAGAGGAAGGGTGGCTCTGAGCAGAGGTGCAGGCCCATAGGTGAGCCGAGAACCCTAGAGTAAACTCTGGGACTTGGAACCTTTCCAGTCTGCCCGCCTGGATTTCAGAATTGCATGGGACCAGAGCTCTTTCCCTTCCATTTCTCTTTTTGAATAGGAGCATGTCTTCATTACTGTATGGTGGCCCCCCACCGTGGATTCCGGGACCTGAGAATGCGCTTTCTAGTTTCACAGGTGGAGAGGAATTTTGTCCCAGAATAGACTGATTACACCCAGTCTCACCCGTGCCTGATTTAGATGATTTTGATGATAAGATTGGGACTTCTGAGTGAAATTTAGATGAAATTTTGGACTTGGAGTTGATACTGTAACTAACGTGTTGATTGCGGGGTTGGGTGGGCGTGTCTTGGGATGGGATGAATGTGAGGGGTAAATTTTGCCTGAGAGGTGGATGTAGCCCTGCTGACACAATGATTTTATTTTAGCCCAGCGACACCTGTGTTGGACTTCTAACCCATAGGACTAACATTTTTGTTGTTTTAAGACACTAATTGTGGTCATTTATTACAGCAGGAATAGAAAACTTATTAATAAGAGTAGATGACCATTCTATATACATAGGTAATTGTGTTAGCTTGGTAAGAAACCATGGAGATTAGAAAACCTGAAGGCAGAGTCTTCACAAATGAATATATACAGGTGGCAATAAGCACATGGAGACATACTTAGTAGTATTAGTTATCAGAGAAAGGCAAATTAAACCTTAATGAGATGTACTTCCATACCCACTAAAATGGTTAAAATAACAAAGTCTGACAATGCCAAAATCAAAAGCCTGCTGCAATACCAAGTATATGGGACAGTTGAAACTCACATACCTCGTAGAAGGGAATGTCCCAACCTGTCGAGAATTTTTATAAGAGTTTATTTCAGCCAAGCTGATGTGATATATGCTGGGGAGCAAAATTCCAAATGTTCCCGAGAATAACAGTTTTGCAGCTTCATTGATGCATGTGAAATGGAGGAAGGAACCTAAGGAGTATCACAGGGAGGTGGGAGAAAGCAGGAAGGGGATCAGATTACAGAAGATGATGTGCTCTTTCTGGTGTTCACCTGGATGCACAGAAACAATGTACGGGGTTGCTTAGGGCAAAGGTAAACTTTTTACTAAAGAAATTACATGCTTGGGGCGTGACTACCCACCATGACCAGCCCAGTTGGGAATTTATGATCAGGTCACCCTGTGAGGTGACTTACATGGAACCCCTGTTTTCATCCACAGTAGAATGGTTCATTCACCTTAGAAAAAGTTTGGCAGGTTCTTAAAGTTATACTTACCCTGTGACCAGTAATTCCACTGTTAGACGTTTCCCCAAGAAAAATGAAAATATATGACCACAAAAAAGACTACCAGATTTTATAACAGCTCTGTGGTAGCCCTAAACTGGAAACAACCCAAAAGTTCATCAACAGGAGAATGGATAAACAAATTGCGGTATATTAATATAATGGACTACTACTCAGCAATAAAAAGGAACAAATTGCTGATTCAGGCAACAAAATGAATACATTTCTAAAACATTATGTTGGAACAAAAGGGAACAGATGATTCTATTTAGGTAATTCTAAGACCAGCTACAACTCAGTTGTGATATAAACCAGAAGTCTGGTAGGTTGGAGGAAACTGACAGGCATCAGGGAACTTTTCTGAGATGATGGAAATGTTAAGTGTTCTGCTTTGGATAAAGGTTATGTGGGTGCATGCAATTACCCAAAGGCCATCTAACTGAACACTTCAGCTATTCATTTTTTTTTATATATAAATGACAACTCAGTTTAAAAAAAAAACATGAAGAGATTTAGTTAAGTAAGGTTGGTCAAGTATATTGTCAGTCTGGTCATACTTCTACTCTTGTCTGATGAGACTCACCCAGTGAAAGTATACATCTGAAGATTGCTTGGAATTCTGGGATGGGTTCTGAGGAATGATCTATCACTCACATTAGGGAGTAACATGAGGGTGGGTGAGGGTGCATATCAGTATGTGGTTAGTTGCATCCCTAATCTCAGAAAAATCAAATGAACAGTTCATAGGCCATGCTTTGGGAAGAAATAAAGAGGTTGTAGAACTGTTATGTGGTAGGCAGTTTTGAAATCAATTGTGGGGATAAAAGTGGTGATTTGGGTAGGGGGAGGACAATATTTTGAGGTTCCTGAGGGAACTAAAAAGCTCAGTTCACTCACTTATTTGGTAAGCGATCTTCAAGCCAGAAACAGCTGTTTTTTTTTTTTTTTTAAATTCATTTTTATTGTTAGACTTATTGGGGTGATATCTGGTAGCAAGGATTACATAGGTTTCAGGCATACAATTCTACAGTGCATTGTCACCTTGATGTATAATAAGTTCACCACCTAATGTGACTTCTCTGTCCATCGCCTTATATTTAGCTTCCCCCACTCCTCTCCCACCCCCTCCCCTTTAGCTGTTTTTCTTGAATATTGCTGCTGTCCCTGAATAGTGCCTCGAGGGGTTCCTGCCAATACTTGGTTTGAACAAGAAAGGAAGTGAGATACTATTATAATCTGATTTAGCCACCACCGCCATAGTGAAATACCTCTCTCTCAGATCTCCAGTAACCTCTTAATTGCAAAATTTAAAAGGCAGTTTTCAGTCCACAGTTTACTTAACCTGTCTGTGTTTCAACATGGTTAAACACTCTTGAAGTTCCACAGTCTGGCTTTCAGAACGCTAGTCCTGAGATTCCTCCCATCTCTGAGTGTTCCATTTTATTCTCAGATGTCACTGTTTGTCTTGCTGCTTGCCACCTAAGTGTTGGCGTTCCCTGGGCTTCATTTCAGTGCTGTTGCTCTTTGCCAGATGCGTCCAGCTATTTGATAGCCTGTTTGTTGTCCTAGTTCCTTTTCCACGTAGCTGAAACTCATTATGCACGTTGACATCCCTGTTATTGACAGCTTAGTCATTGTCTCCTCTGTTGTCCTTCTAACACTTTGTTTTTAACCTCTATTCTAGTATTTAATACATTGCACTGTGATTATTTACTTATTCTTCCCTTTCCACTGTTCCTTGAGAGCGTGAACCATATCTCATGGAACTTTGTATCATCAGTTGCTGTAAAAGTATCCTGCATGTATTAGACACACATTGAATGTTTGTCGCATGAATTAAGCAAAGGATCATCCACTGTCTTTCTTGGGTCGGGGGGCTGGAATCATAAGGGTTCTTTATCTTGCTTCCTATCTCAAGAAAGTACTCACATAGGAAGAAGTGAAGAAATGTGGGTAAGTGAGTCAGGTTTTCCAGAGAACAGAACTAATAGGCTAGCCATATACGAGTATGTGTATATGGATGGATACAGGTATATGGAAAGACATTATTGGGAAGGATCGCTCATGCACGTACGGAGGCGAAGTCCTGCAATCTGCCATCTGCAAGCGGGTGGCCCGGGAAGGCCCGTGGCATGCTTCCTGTTCTGAAGGCCCAGGAACCGGGAGTGCTGATGTGTGAGGGCACGAGACGACGTCCCGTTCAAGCAGAGAGCGGGCTTTTTGTTCTGAGGCCCTCATTGGGTTGGGGGACGTGCACCCACATTGGTGGGGGTGATCTTCCATGCTAATCTCTAACACTCTTAGGAACCATCCCAGAGTAATGCTTTACTAGCTTTCTGAGCATCCCTCAGCCCAGTCAAGTTAATGCATATAAGTAGCCATCATGGTGGGTTTACCGAGCATTGGGAAGCCTGTCTGTGTCCTGCTTCCCCTTCCCTCTCTCTTGCACAGTTGACAAGCAGGCTGCTCTGGTTTATTTGGGGCAACACTTCTTCTCTTTTTAAATGAAATTGTGGAGCGCTTTTGAGGAAAGATGACGAAAATGATGCCAAGTCTTAAAACTTCCTTCTCTAAAGTCTAATATGAGTAACAATGAATGAACGAGAAAGACGGCTGTTTCTAGCCGGGATGGAGTAAGACCCCTGGGAATGATTACCACAAACCCTCTAGGGACAGAAGTACAGAAAGCAGCTCCCCAAGGCCTCTGGAAAGTGAATACAGTAACAGCAGGTAAATTTGGGGAGAGGAAACAGTGATCAATGGATAACCAATATGCTAGCAGTGAGTTTCATGGATATATTTCCTCTTCATACCCTGGGTTTGACCCTAAGGCAGGGTCAGCAAAGACTGAAGCCCATCGCCCTGGCCTGAGCCCCAGGTTAAAGATAAGGCCGCTGGGAGCTGGAGAGCGTGGGGCAGAACAGATACTTGTTTCAGCTTTCCTGTTGGCTTTCCAGTCCTGCACTGAGCCCAGCCCCAACTGTAGAACAGCTTTCCTACGGTGTGACCAATGTCACACCTAAAACCTGACATAAAACTCATCCCAGAGGGAAGGGGCCCCTCTTGTGTGAAGTGTGTGGGGGAGGGGTTGTATTTTTTCTGTCTTTTTACCTCTTTGTCCTGAGGACCCCTTGCACAGGATTGTGTAGTTGCACAGGGAGCTAAATTCTGAGAGAATTCCATTTGTGGCTAGGACAACTGGGAAAGGGGTCCTTCAGAACCTGACAGTGTGGGAGAGGTGGCACGCCCACAGGGCCAGGCAAAGCTTGCACCTGAAACCGCAGGGGTTGCTTGCTTGCTGAAAAAGTCACCATTTCTCCAAGACTTTTAACAGGCCCCCGAGTCTCATGACATAATATTAAAATGTCCAGATAACAATCCAGGAAAGACTGACCAGTTCTCAAGAGAAAAGATAATCAGTAGATGCCCCACCCCAAATTACCTGGAAGTTGGGATTATTAAAGATTTTAAAGCAGTGAATGCAGCCATGCTCCATAAAGGTGAACACTCTTGAAATGAATGGAAATTCTCAAAGAACTGTATACTTGAACTAGACGCAAATACACATGGAAGTTTAGTGTGACAGAGGTGGCACCTCTGATCACTGGGGTAAACACATATTTTCTAGTATGTGATACTGCAACAACTAAGTAGCCACTCGGAAAAAGATAAAATTAGGTTCTAGTCAATATCATGCACCTGAGTAATCTCTAACTGGATAAGGAAATATGAATAAAAATAAAACCACACAAGTGCTAGAGGAAAATATGAGTGTTCCTCTTTAACTTTGGTGTAGCAAAAAGGTTTGTTAATTATGACTAAAATTCCAAAGGCAATGAAAGAAAAGATTGATAAATTTGATTGTATAGAATTATTTCTTTTTAAAAAATTTACTTGACCAAAAAATACCATTAAATGTAGGATGAACCAGGGGTTTGCAGTAGTCCAAGCTGTGGCATAAGTAGTTATTCTTAATCTCGTCATGACATTTTACATGACACTGCTGTTCGTTCTGTGGCAGAAGTGATATGACAGTGGGTTCATGACTGGGAGAGCCAGTGGTTTCACCTGGGAGCAGGCAGCCCACAGCAGTGACAGGGTGGCCATGGATGTTCAGCTGAGGTGGTAGGTTGGAGATAGGACCCTGTGAGGTTGGGGTATCCTCCAGGATGCAGTATATGCGTTGACTCGATGGCCAGTGTATGGTACTGTCACCAATAGATATATTTTATAAAGTATATCTAAAATTAAAAAAAAACCTGCCACAATGGAAGGATTCTCAGATTATGTTATTAAGTCAAAGAAAGGAATGTGCCAGAAGAGTGAAGATCCATTGGTTTTGTATGTGCAATAGACTCTCCGTTAACCAGAACTCAAGCACCCAGCACTCTCAAGCACTGGCAACATTTTTTTTGCCAGTTGCTTGAGTTCTGGTTATCGGCATCTACCAATCCTCATGGGTGCCGGTTAACTGAGAGGCTGCTGCATATTTAAAACTTCATTACGAAAACATAACCACCTGTTCACAGTGCTTGTCTCTAATTGTGTGGCACTGCAGGCTAGGGTAGGTGAGGGAAGACGTAGACTCTATTTTATACCTTTCTGAGTATTTTGAAAGTGTACTGTTTTATGAATGAAATACTTTTATAATTGAAAAAGGAAAAAATGGAAGGACTAACAGCTATTCACAGCTTTCTCTTGAGTTGCAGTTATGCTGTTTTGATTATATGAGGAGAGTTGAATGGGGGAGGGGATGAATAGTCACTTTGGAGGTAGTATAAATGCACAAGGACAAGGGCAGAAAGCATAAAAGGGTGAATGACATGATACAAAGGCTAATAACTTCTTTAAAATATGGACATGGGATTTAGGAGCTCAGGCCACACTCCTCTGCCTGTTTTTGAAACTCAGCAGAAAGGTCTGAAGCCATTAACTGTTGTCATTTTAGAAATCCATGCCTGAGAGAGAGAGACCTCATGAGTTCATCATTTCAGTCAGCTTCTTTTAAAGAGTTATGTCTAGTCTGATGGGTTTCTTGGCTTTTGGGGGATTTTTAGCCTAGGGCTTTCTATACCATTGCCTTTATTTTTTATGCCAATAAGTACCTAAAATGATGTATATGTTTTGTTTATATGATTATTACCTCTCTCTTCCTCCTGGAGCCTAAGCTCCATGAAGGCAAAGACTTTCTTTTGCTCACTGCTGTATTCGTAAGCTTTAGAACAGTCTTCTGCCTAATCATTTTAATACTCATCCAAAGAATACAATCAATAAATATTTGTTGAATCAATGACTGCATTAGGTAATTATATAGGGGGACAAGTGGAATTAACTAGGGATGAGCTCCACAAGAGAGATGATTTTAATTGATCTCATGGTAACTGATTTGATTTTTCGTAGTCTGACCAAGGACATGACAGGAAAGGAGGATGTGTACCGTGGCCCAGCCATCAGGGCCCTCTGCAGAATCACTGATGTAAGTTCTCTTTGTTTTACTGAGGTGTCAGAGGGGACTCTTTATCTGCAGGTAGCAGCGTAAATGTAGTAGGACTCCTTAAAAAGGATTACGACTTCTGAAGGCTCCAATGATGGTTAGCATTTTTTAGCAATAAAGTATTTTTTGGTTAAAGTATGTATGTTATTTTTAGATCTAATGTTTGATCGACTATAGTGTGAACATAACTTTTATATGAACTGGGAAACCAAAAACGTTCGTGTGTCTCTCTTTATTGTCATATCCGCCCCTGTATGTGGTCTGGAACTGGATCTGCACTCTCTGCAAGGTGTGTGTGTGTAAGAGACCCACGACCACCAGAAAGGCTTTTCTGACTCCAGGGTTCTTTTCTTTCAGGCTGGTTTTTCCTTTTGTTTAGTTAGATGAGTTTATTTCTCTCTCTGTTGACCCTCACAGACTTTTGTTATAGTCAGGGCACATTGCTTGCAGGAAACAAAAACTCATTTGAATTTAGCTTTTTTAAGCTAAATAAAGCTTTATTACAGGATAAAGACCTCTCAGAATCTGAGGTAAAGCTCACAACTAAGAAAGAGGGCAGCCTAAGGACTCAGCAGTAAGATTTCACAGGTGTTTGCTGTTATAGCCCACCAATGAACCAGACTCAAACCTCCTCTTTCAGATACTGACATTTAAGAGTGAGAACTGGTTAGCTCTCAGCCAGCCCAGTGCCTTGTATACACCTGTGTCCAAGTCAAGTGTTTACCTTGACTCAGCCTGTTACACCTGGAGAGATGAGGTGCTACAGTATGTTAGGCTGACGCTTTCTGGGAACTCTGAAAAGGCAAGGTTAAAAAAATGAAGGGCAGGCTGGGCATTACCAGGCACATGGAACATTTCATCTTACTCATGCTTGGGTGTATTTTATGTGTATCTCCAGAACCTTCTCAAGTTTTAGAGGTGGAACAGGATCTAACAGTCAACCTGGATCCTGGAAGCAGTAATAGAAATGGCTTAATCCTTTTTGCTGCTCACCTGTTTTGTTGTGGTTATTTTTGTTTTTGGTATTAAATTGATGGCATAAGGCGAGGTGATTCCAGTACTAGCAAGAGGACTCGCTTTATCTAAATACTGACCTCGGTCTGTTGACCCACCTTCACTGGCCAGCGCTCCCCAATTAAAAAGCTTTCTTCCAATTAAACTTAAAAAAGGCTTATTTTCAGAGGATATCATATTGAGGTTTTACTACAGTAGTATATTAAACATCTAATGTCTTATGTATCTAAAATAATGGGGGATTACATTTGGCTTATGGGCCTCTCTGGGATCCCTATCAAATATATCCCCTTTACATAGAGGTGTATCTTCAGGACTTCAGAAACAGCTTTCATCGCCATGAGGAAGTTCTTTTACAACATCCCTGATAGATTGAGCTCTACTTATACGAGGGCTGTCCAGAAAACATCCAGCCATAAATGCCTCTAGTTTTCATATTACATGTCTGAATTCTTTACGGACCGCCCTCGTGTATTTCCTCAAACTGGAACTCCCCACTTTGAGACGGTTGTTTCATTGTTAAATAGTTATTCTTCCTAACATACACTCCTAAGTGTTCCTCCAGGAAGCTTTCACTGGATTGCCAGGGTTCTGCCCTCTGGAATATGATGATTATGTGATAATCCTTTTAATGCATGCTAAGTATTTGCACAGAAACAAATAGATGACTGGTTTCTATAAATTATTTTGAGGTGGCAATTTTGCATGAAAATGTTTTGCTTCAATAGCTTTTCCTTTATGTATGTTGTTAGGGAACAATGTTGCAGGCCATTGAACGATACATGAAGCAGGCCATTGTGGACAGAGTCTCGAGTGTGTCCAGCTCAGCCCTGGTGTCTTCCTTAGTAAGTAAACCAGTACAGTGGCTGCATGCTTCTTGTGCATGGTACAGTTGCTAGTTGCAGAAGCAAAGTCTCACTAAAATTCTCTCACAATGAAGCATTTTTAAAAATATGTGTACATCTCTTTTACTTTACCTAGAGAGTTTTATCTGCCAGAGGAGCATGAAAGCTTCATGTGTTGGAGAGGTTTTAGGAATCATGAAGTTATGTTGCACACATAATAAAGATGGAAAGGACGAGGGTAGGGTGGGGGACCGGGAACTCAGAATGAATCTTTTAAAAAATCTTCCTTTATGACCTGCACTTCTACCTCTTGCCTCTTTGTCCTCTGCTTTCCTTGATGCCTGTGTCTGCAGTGTCCTTCAATCCAGAGTTCCTGTCCCACTTCTGTATTTCTTCCCTTAATAAAGTGGTCTTTGTTTTAGTAATACCTTCGTTTTTGAATAAAAAAAAAAATTTATGCATTACAGCCTATCACATTGGTTACTGATGTATGAATGGATTCTGTCTTCTGAATCACAAGAATTTCTCGTTCTGGAATATAATTGGTTAAGTTGTACAGCAGGGCATACATTGGTACTGTGTTTTCCTTCCAGGCAAGTTTCCTGGAAGTAAAACCTATAATGTTAACATTAAGCACCGTGCTCTTAACCATTCATTCCCTTCCTGTCCCTCCCCTCTCATTACGTCCTTTCGGCCCACAATCATAATACAGTAATCACCTTTGCAAAAGGATCTTGGGGAAGGGGTTTCTGGTTTATTAGTTGCTTCAGTAGTAGAGACTTAAATAGACTTATAAAGCCACAAAGTAGTTTCTTTCTTTCTTTCTTTCTTTTTTAAATGTCTTTTGGAAAAGAAAACAAACTTGTGTTTCTAAGTGTCCACTGACCATGTGTTACCTATGCTCAGATATTTTTTTCTGTATTTAGCACATGATGAAGATAAGCTATGATGTGGTTAAGCGCTGGGTTAATGAAGCCCAAGAAGCTGCTTCAAGTGATAACATTATGGTTCAGGTATGGTCGTTGAATAATTTTTTAGCTTGTGTCTCGAGATCAGCTTTCCTTAACCCTGCTTTTTTAGGGACAACTTGATTCCCCAGATGAGTATTAGCTAAAGGCTAAGTAATATTAAGCAGCTTCAAATTAAGCAATCTATTAGTGCATATTCTCAAGTAGGTATCCCACTAATTATAATTACTGACGGAGTCCCTGCTAGTATTCAGAAGAAGCTGTAAGAATGTTGGAGGAACAATCTTATCTTCATTGGTAGTGGAGATGCTCATTACAAAGGTCCTTCACAGTGCATTTCAGGCCTTTATTTGAAAAATAATTCGTGAAGGAGGAGTTTAAATTCTAAGCTTAGGTCTTGATTATAATAAACATTATAAAAACAGTGAAGAGTAACTTTTACTTTATGAAACTATAAAACTATTTTGTTGGAAAGATCTCCTTTTGCTATTCATTAGTTTGGCCATTCCTAATTAAAAGGAACAAGATTAAATCCTTAACTGACAATTTTATGTAAAGTACTCCCTTTGTATTTGAGAGGGTACTTATTTATCCCCTTTCTGTGTTTTGTAACTTCTCACGTTAGCATATTCAGTTATGAGGAAATAGACTAGTAATTTTTCCTTTGGGAAACATTCTCACTCTGATTATTGTGCTTTTACACAAAGTGCCATGAAAATACGCACACTCCTTAAGCCTCCTGTAGGAGCTGAATCCTTTAACAACTAAGTAGTCACAGATTAAGATGTAAAGCCACTCAGAGACCTGCAACAGTGGTATAAAGCCTTGGACCTGAACGCCTTTGTGCTAAGGATGTGTGGGGCAGTGCTGAACCTGCCAGAGCCATCTTCAGATTGTATGTCACCTCCTTAATACTTGTCCAATCTGAATTTAGAACTTCTGGGGGTAAATTAGAAACTAGTCCTTTCAGTCCTGGCTGTGTTCGATGCAGTATGAAAATGATACATATTTGTGTACATGTGACTTGGATGTCTTTTTATTACAAACTTATTTCCACATGATTCTCTCTTCATGTAAATTTTGTCCTCTTCCTGCTCAGATATCTGTATGTTACATTCTTTCTTGTTTTTTAGTACCACGCACTGGGAGTCCTGTATCACCTTAAAAAAAATGATCGCCTTGCTGTTACCAAAATGTTGAATAAATTTACCAAATCTGGTCTCAAATCACAGTTTGCTTACTGCATGCTGATCCGAATTGCCAGTCGCTTACTGAAGGAAACTGAGGAGGGGTAAGTGTCTTCATCTAAACTTCAGTAATTTTCCATTTACTGGTTAACATACCTCAGAATTTATTTCCTCTATGAATATTTCTTGAGCAGTGCTGACTTTACAGATGGCTTTGATGTATTCCAAGTTAAAAAAAATATTGGATTCCAAGCACTTTTTTTTTACCCTAATGTGTGCTCTGATATATGTGTTTAATAGATAGTGATTGCTAATAGTAACAATAACAAAAATAATTACAGATCTTAGGGTATAGCATAATTAAATGTGAAAGCTAGAAGTGACATTAAGAACATCTTGTTTATCTCTTTTATATTTATAAAAGAGAATGTTGAAGTACTGCATTTAATGACATTTAAGTTATTTAAAGGGCATGAGGGAGAAAAATAGAATTATACATTTGTAAGGGTCTTATATTGTTTATGAAGGAGTGTTATGTTATTTGGTGATAGACGGTGATAATATAAGGATGAATATTATAGTCTCTTGAGTAATCACTAAAAAATGCCAAAAGATTTAATATAATTATCAACAAAGAAGATAAAATGGAACATTCAAAAATACTCAGTTGAGATTCCTACTTCCAGTAATGGTTGTGTAGGTTGGTCGTTATTAGCCCTCCTGCAAATAATGGCTGTACAACACTGTCCCTCCCCAAAACAAGAAAACCCACAACCACTTCAAAGTACTGGTGGATAGTGAAGAGCAGGGAGGGAAGTTGGTGCCTGAAGGACAAGACGCTCTACTGCATGCGATTTGTATGTTTCTGGCTACTCTCCTGGGGGCAGTCCACGGTTCCAGGGTGTGGGATCACAGAAAGCCATAGTATTTACTGGACAGAAAGGTCGGAACACAGTTTGGGATTGGAAGAGTGCTGAAAACTTAGGGTGAAAATCCTGGGGAAGAGGGAGCCACAGATGGGGTGAGCCTCAAAATAACTTTTAAATTCTACACAAATTCTTGGCCGACCACTGAACTGTGCATGTGTAAGGGAAGACGTATGTAGAGGAAGACTCTAGGAAACCTGGCAAAAAAGTAGTAGCTGTGAGCTGAAAGAACTGACTGGAGAATTAGGCTGCAACTCACCATGCAGGAGATAAAATCTGGAGTTTGATCCCAACCAGGTTAACTGCCTGGCAGAGAAACATAATTCCAGTGTCTTTGAATCATATCGTTCAGAAAGTCTGTAGTCACGCGCTGTCTAACGATGTTTGGTCAACGATGGACCCCATATACAAAGGTGGTCCCATAAGATTATAATGGAGTTGAAAAATTCCTGTTGCCTAGTGACATTAGCTCTCATGATGTCTGGCCGTCATAATGTGGTAGCACAACACATTCTTGACATGTTTGTGGTGATTCTGGTATAAATAAACTTACTGTGCTGCCAGTCATATAAAAGTACACCACACGCAGTTAAATATGGTGCATAATACTTGATAATAAATTACTATGTTACTGCTTTTTGTATTTACTATATACTATACTTCAGTGAACCACCTAATCCAAATTACAATTGGCTTCTTTTAACTACCAAACAGAAATGCATACATTTGTTTATTAGAAGACAGACATGAATACCTTTAGTACTAATAGCCTGAACTGTAAGCAGTCCAAATGTCCATGAATGCCAGAATAAAAACAGTCAATAGTAGACAATAAAATTTGCTGTTCAGTGCAACCACATGGGTAAATCTCACTACGAAGTCACAGACAAATACATTTTCTGTAGTTCTATTTAATTTCTGACACAACAGGCACAACTAACCTATAGTATTAAAAGGTAGATAGTACTTATCTTGAGAGCAGCATCATGATAGTGCTTAGAAGGTGGCATATGGGAGCTTCTGGAATGCTTGCTATATATTTATTTTCTTTGTCATGATAGGTTTGTAATAGACTTACAATTTGCACATGTAAGTTTGCAATAATTCACTTAAGATTTAGTTACCTATTTTACATAACAAACTACTACAAAGCTTAAATTTTTTAACGTCCAGGATGATAAAGAGAAAATTCTAAAAATTATAGGAAAGTGAAGATATTTGACCCATAGTTTCACTTCAAACTTCTCTCAGCTGCACTGCCTGCTAATTTTGAGGGGAAGCAGCCCTTCCCTGGCACCATCAGGGGCTGGGATCCAAACCTTGCAGCTGTATGACGTGGCATGCTATTTAGCAGCAGGAATCTCCATGTCAGCAGCCTTCATGGTGGGGAAGTACCAACCCCTCTGTTGGCATGGTGGGGAAGAGTTCGAGTCCAAGGTGTGTGGTTGACCAGAACTGATTGCCTTATGCATTTGACTGAGTCCAGTTGTTGGGGAGATTCATAGGAATCCAGCTTCTTTCTGGGTGCCCAGGAGATCAGTTTTGGACAAAATTGCCCTTACCCTCTCACGTATTAATTCTCAGAATTTTTCTGGCACTTTTTGATTTTGTGTGTATACTGTCATAGATGGTATTTCAAAAAATTAGTGTTTTACTCTAAACTTCCCTCTTAGTACTACTTTTTGCTGCATTTCATAAGTTTTCATATGTCGTGTTTTTGTTTGTGTCATATTTTCTCATTTCTCTCTTGATTTTTTTAATTGACCCATTGGTTGTTCAACAGTGTTTTTTTGCCACATACTTGTAAATTTTCTAGTTTTCCTTCTGTTATTTCTAGTTTCATTCCATTGTGGTTGAAAAAAGATACTTGGTATGATTTAAATCTTAAATTTATTAGGACATGTCTTGTGACCTACCATGTGACCTATCCTGGAGAATGTTCTGTGGGCACTTGGGGAGAAAGTGTGTTCTGCTGCTGTTGGGTGGAATGTCTGTTAGGTCCATTTGGTCTATGATTTTCTTCTGGTTCATGAACAGAGACTGTTTCTCCATTTGTGTAGATTTCTCAATAGGGTTTTGTTGTTTTCAGTGTAAACATCTTGCATTACTTTTATTTTCTCTGTCTCTGTCTCTGTCTCTGTCTGTGTCTCTGTCTCTCTCTGTCATGTGTGAGAGAGTATGTCTATTCTTTGGGATTTTCTCTGTACAGGATCATGCCATCTATGAACAAAATATTTTTACATTCTTTCCAAATGTGATGTCTTTATTTTATTTATTATTGCCTAATTGTACTTCACTACAATTTTGAGTAGAAGTGATAAAAGCAAACATACTTGCCTTGTCCCTGATCTTAAGGAGGAAGCATTTAGCATGATGTTAACTGTTGATTTTCGAAAGATGACCTTTATCAGGTTGAGGACATTCTCTTCAATCTTTTTTTTTTTTTTTTTTTTTTTATTTTTTTTTAGACTATTTGTCATGATGAATGGGTATTAGATTTTATCAGGTGTTTTTTCTGCATCTATTAAGATAATCACATGATTTCTGTCCTTTGTATTATTAATTTGGTATATAACAACAATTGATTTTCTGTTATTAAATCAATTTTGCATTTCTGGGATAAATGCTACTTAGCTATGGTGTATAATTCTATTTCTGTATTGCTAGATTCAGTTTGCTGATATATTTTTAAGGAGTTTTGTGTCTATTTTGGGAGGGATATTGGTTTGTACTTTTCTTGTGGTAACTTGTCTTTGTTGTTTGGGTAAAACTGGTATCACAGTATTTGTTGGAAAGTAGTGTACCCACCTCACTTATTTTCTGGAAGAGTTTGTGAAGGATTGGCATTATTTCTTTCAATATTTGATAGAATTAATCAATGGTGTCATTGGGACCTATGCTTTTTTTCTTTGAGGAAAGATTTTAAATAAGTCATATATCTATTTAGATTTTGTATTTTTTTCCTGAGTCACTCTGTTAGTTTGGTATTTTTAGGGATTTGTCCATTTCATCTAAGTTAATCTAATTTGTTGCCATATAGTTTATATGCCCTTAAAATAATTTTGATTTCTTTAGGGTCAGTAATTTATCATGTCTCTTTGTTTTGTGGTTGGTCTAGCTGAAAGTTTGTCAATTTTGTTGATGTTTTCAAAGAACTAACTTTGGATTTCATTGAATTTTTTTTTTTTAATTATTTTTCTTTATTCTACTTCATTGATCTCTGCTCTGGATCTTTATTATACTCTCTTACTGTCGCCTTTGTTTACTCTTAGTTCTCTAATTTCTTAATTGTGGAGGCTCCGGTTATTGATTTGAGACCTTTCTTCTCCTCTGTATGTGTGTTTAAAGTCATAAATTCTAAGCATTGTTTTAGTGATATCTCATAAATTTTAATTGGCTATGTTTTGTCTTCATTCAATTTCAAATATTTTATTAATTTGCATGTGATTTATTCTTGATCCATGTGTTACTTAGAAATGTTGTTTAACCTTTTCATTGCATTAATTTGAGTTTTTCCCAAAATGTGTCAAAAGGCCACAAAAAACACCTTGATATTTTGACTATTTCATGCAAGTTAGTAATAACATTTTGAGCTGCTTTGTATATAAACAACATTTTTATTTTAAATTTTTGTTAAAAAATTTTTGTTAAATGGTAATAAAATTACCATTATATTGAATTTTAGCAAAAAAATACTTAAAACAGAGTAGGTGGCATCAATTAGATTTAAATACAGATAAATTAGTATCTAATGGCCTTGATGACATAAAAAATTTATTGCAGAATGTTACACAGTATGGGGGGTTGTGGTAGTGCAAGCCACAGGAAAATATAGTAAAAATGTTGTAAATGGAGAAAAGTCCTCGACCCAATTTCATGCTGAATAACAATTTTACAATAATTACAGTGTTTATATTTTTAAGTAAATACAGTTAAGGTGGCACATTTTATTAAAATGATTACATTAAAGTATAAAACTTTGCTATTGTTACTCATTCTTAAAAAACACAAAAATACAGAAAAATGTACATCTCTTTTTTTATGAGTTAATGGGGTAAACTCACACACCACAGTGGATGGAAATGTTCATTCAGATATACGGAACATCGCAGCAAAAGGATTAATTTTTAGATATTTTGGGGTTTCTCCTATTTTCTGTTGTTGATTTATAAGTCAATTCAGTTGTGGTTGAGGAACATACTTTGATTTCTGTTCTGAATTTGTTGAAACATTTTTTGACTGGCATTTAATCTATTCCTGAGAATTATCCACATGCACTTAAAAACGTGTATTTTACAGTCATTAGGTTGAATTGGATGAATATGTTGTTCAAGTCTTCTGTATCTTTGATGATTTTCTGTCTAGTTCTATCAATTTGGTTAGTTACAGACATCTCCATTTACTATTGGTAAATGATTTATTTCTCCTTTCATTTTGTCAAGTTTTGCTCCCTGTATTTTTGGGCTCTTTTGCTAAGTGTTTATGTTTATCATTGTTATATCATCCTCATATATTGACCTATTTTTCGTTAAAAAATGTCTCTTTTTATCTTGTGTTATATTTTTGTCTTAAATTCTGTTTTGTTTGATATTAATACCTCTTACGGTTACTGTTGGCATGGTATATTTTTCTCATCTTTTTACTTTCATCCTGTTTGTATCTTTGAATCTAACATGTATCTCTTGTAGGCAATATATATTACTGGATTTTGCTTTTTCATACTGTCTGGCAATCTCTGTTTAGGTTGGGGTATTTAGATAATTCACATTTAATATAATTATTGATATGGTTTGGATTTGCCTTTGCGATTTTTCTGTTTATTCTATGTGTGTCTCCTGTCTTTTTTGTTCCTCTCTTCCTGCTTTCTTTTTGTTAAATATTTTCAGTGTATCATTTTAATTTCTTTGTCACTAATTTTACTTTTTTTCCACTTATTTATTAGTTGTTACTCAAGGGATTAAAATATGCGTTTTAATTTACTACAGTCTACTTCAGACTAATACTAATTTAATTCTAGCAGAATACAGAATCTTTACTCCAATATAGTTCTATTCTGTCTTGGCTCTTCTTGTTTGCTATTATTGTCATTTATATTACATGTATATGTGTTATAAATCAAACAATATAGTGTTAAAATTACTGCTTTATACAATGATGTATGTCCATTAAAGTAGTAAAGAAATGAAAACAATGTATCTATAGAATCTTTTATGTCATGTTAGATCAGGGGTGTCTAATCTTTTGGCTTCCCTGGGCCACTCTGGAAAAAGAACTGTCTTGGGCCACATGTAAAATACACTAACACTAACGATAGCTGATGAACTAAATAAAAGGTTGCAAAAAAGTCTCCTAATGTTCTAGGAATTTGTGTCGGGCCGCATTCCAAGCTAGGCTGTCGGTTGGACAAGCTTGCTCTAGAATAGCACTCTTTATTTTTCCTTGATTATTCATGTTGCTGTTTAGAGTCAGTGTTTCAGTCTAAAGAACTTCCTTTGGTATTTTTTATAAACGAGATCTATTAGCAATACATTCTCTCAGTCATTGCTTATCTGGGAAGGTACTTTTCAGCCTTCATTTCTGGAGGATAGTTTTGCTGGATGTAGAATTCTTTTTGTTTCAGCACTTTGAATACGGCATTCTATTACTCTCTGTCTTCCATTGTTTCAGGTGTAAAGTCAGCCCTTAATGACATTGATGCTCCTGTACAATGTGATGAGTAGTTTTTATCTTGCTGGTGTCAGATTTTGTCTTTGTCTCATGCTTTCAGCCGTTTGACTATGGTGTATCTGTGTGTGGATCCTTTTTTGCTTATGCTGCTTAGGATTTTTTGAGCTTTTAAAGTGCATAGATTAATGCTTTTCATCAAATTTGGGAAGTTTTTGGCCATTAATTCCTCACATATTCCTTTTGCCCTTTTGTGTGTCTCCTTTCCTTCTGGGACTCTTATGCAAATGTTGCTACACATGGTCATATCCCACAGGTCTCTAAAGCTTTGTTCTTTTTTCTGTATTTTCATCAGCTGGATTATATCAGTTTACGTATCTTCAAGTTTACTAGTTATTTCTATTGCCAGTGCAAATCAGGTGTTGAATTGCAAATTTTAATTTTTCATTTCAGTTATTGCACTTTCCATATCCAGAATTTCTACTTGATTCCTTAAAAAAAACAACAAAAACAACTCATTTCTGTCTCTTTATTAATAGTCTGTCTCTGTGAGGAATGATTGTCATGCCTTTAATTCTTTAGACCTGGTTTCTGTATTTCTTTGAATAAATGGAAGACTCATTTTAATGGTACCGTGGCAATTGGCAGATGCCAGATTAATGTAGTATTCTATTTTTGCCAGTTGCTTGAGCGTACCAGTTGCTTAAATTCCAGCTAATGGAGAGTCTACTGTATTTGACTCAGTCTTTGCCTAATAAATCCAGCACCTGGGCTTCCCCAGGAGTAAATTGTCTTGACCATGTTTCCCCTCCACACACACACATATATATGGGCCATACTTTACTATTTCTTTGTGTGTATCATAACTTTTTGTCAAAAACTGGGTATTTTAAATAGTGAGTTAATTCTGATAATCAGATTTTCCCTTCCCTCAGGCTCAGAGTTTGTTATTGTTGCTGTTTGTTGTTGTTTATTTAGTGACTTTCCTGGACTAACTCTGCAGTCTTTATTCTTTGTCATATGCGGCCACTGCAATCTCTGCTTGGTTAGCTAAGTTGTCAGATAATGATTTGACAGATTTTCTTAAAGGCTTTAAACCAGCATATTTCCCACCCTTTTTCCAGTGGGCACTTTGTGTGTTGGGGCACGCCTTCTATGCTCTTGCAGTTTTAACTCAGCCTTAGCCTTCACCTCCTCCTTAGGCAGAACCTCAAAGTCAAGCATTGGTGAGAGATTGGTGTTGGCTCCCAGCTGGAATTGCTGTCTGTGGCAACTGCAATGTTGAACAATTGCCACTAATTTGGGGGGACAGACTTTCCTCAGTGATTGAGCTTAGAGTCAGATGAATTAAAGATTAACAGTGACAGTTCTCTGGGGACAGGGCTTTCAAGGGGTCTCTAGACCCATCTGCCTCCTCCAGTGGTTGCTAGACTGCTGGCTTTCATAGCTACTACAGTTCTGAGGTGCTGGTTTCCAAAGCCACCGTGAAACTGGGAAGAGAGGATGGAAGTCAATACAGCAAGTTAAAATAACTAGAAAGCTTACTGCCTGTGTAAAGATTCAGCTGTTTTTCTCTAATAAATGTTTGTAGGATTGTTGCAAGCCTTTGGCTAATTTGTAGAGTGCTTTGAACATTCATGCCAATGTTCTCACTATTTTTACGGAGGAATGAATTTCCAGAGGTCCTTCATCCATAATTCCAGAAGTACTTCTTAGTTTGTCTGTGCTTTTAACCACTATGCATATCACCTCTGTTGTTTTTGATACCTAATGATTACCTATATGTATTTATATTCAGTCACGAAAGTCCACTCTTTGATTTCATTGAGAGCTGCTTGCGAAATAAACATGAAATGGTTATTTATGAGGCTGCTTCAGCTATCATCCATCTTCCTAACTGTACTGCAAGGGAGTTGGCACCTGCTGTTTCAGGTTAGTTGTGTATTTGATCGCCGGCTTTCATTTATATTCTCTTAGGTTTTTGTTTTAAGCTCCAAAGGTCTGTAGGATAGGTATTAAGAATGATTTTCAAACCTTAGCTCTGTATATATAACCTTTGCTTTCTCATATATAGGTGATTATTGTAGTTGTTTTTAATTACTTATTCTGAATTTACTATTTCCCCATATAAAACATTTGAAAAATAACTTTAATACCTTCAGTTCTTAATGTTTAAAAATCCCATTTGCTCTTGTAAATATAAATATCCCTACCATTTAAATTCAAAAATTCATAAGAATATTTTAATTATTTTTAAAAAATACTTTGTTTTCTATACTTGAAGTTTTTATAGCTTGACAAAAAGTGCTTTTTCTATTTTCGATGGCATATTTTTCGTGTGAATTTTTGATACTGTGATCTAATTTCCTCATGCATAGTTTGAATATGATTCTTCATGTACTATATACTTTCAGATATGTTATATGATGAAGTGAGCTAATAGTCACAGTGATCTTTTTTCTTTTCTAGTTCTTCAGTTGTTTTGTAGCTCTCCTAAGCCAGCTTTGAGATATGCAGCTGTGAGGACCTTGAACAAGGTAGGTGTTTCTTTGCTAACTATTGACATATCAATATTTGATTGAGAAATATAAATGTGAAGTATTTGGCTTTCTCTCCAAGATTAGTAGATGGGATTAATGGGTTTGAATTCTTAGCACCTCACTTGTATTTGTAGCCTTAGGTATTGCCATTTTTACTATTATTCAATTGAAGACTATACCATACTTTTTGTGTACAAGACAATACTTTTGTCTAAAATTGTTAGATCAAAAATTGGGGGTTGTCTCATACACAGGAGTAATCAGTTGAGAGGGTTTCTTAATGTTGGGTTAGAAAAGTAGGGATCATCTTATACATGGTGGTGTCTTATACATGGAAAAACATGGTAACTCATTTCTGACTTTTAAGCACTTTATATTCTAGAACCACACTGTCTAATATACCATTAGCCATAAATAGCTGTTTCCATTTAAATTAATTAAAATTAAATAAAATTAAGTCATTTTGTTGTCACTGTAGTCACACTAAATGTGTTCAGTAGCCACATGTAGTTGGTGACTATCACATTGGACAGTGCAGATATAGAACATTTCTGTCATTTCAGAAAGTTCTCTTCAACAGTGCTGGTCTATGGTAGCTCTGTCCAATGTTAGTCACATATGATGTTTTGTATTTCATAATAAACACCTAACATTTTTTAAAGATGAGATTAATTTTAATATATATTAACCCTATATATATATATATATATATATATATATATATATATATAAAATGTAATAGTAACATGTAATCAGTATAATATTATTAAAGATATATTTTGCCTTTTAATTTTTCATACTAAGTCTTTCACATCTAATACATATTTTATATTTACAGCATATCTCAATTTGGATTAGCCATATTTCAAATGCTTAGTAGTAACATGAGTCTACAGTGCAGAAACACAGAATAACTTAAATAATCATAAACATTTTATACATCTTTTTTTTTTTTAACTTGGTGGTTCCCTGGCTGGGAATTGAACCCAGGCCTCAGCGTTGAGAACTACCAGGGAACCCCACCATAAACATTTTAAATGAAAGTTTAATGTGGTAGGAGACTTGTCATAAGGCAGTATGTGATTAATTATAAATTAATGGTATGAACAGTTCGAGAAGAGAGAAGTTTAGAGTAATCATGGAAGAAGCCTTTATAGAACAACTATTTGAATTGTACATAAAAGAGTTGATGTAGGCCCACGTTCCTTCACCTTAGAGGCCAGATGTGTCTCAGAGTTCAGTATTTTGTGAATTTTAGAAAGGTTATATGATACTTTCTCTTATACTGTATACTCACCCCACTGGGCCTGGAGAAGCACCCCACCATTAGACACATTAATATTGCTGCACTCCACATGTGATTATTCTTACTAACTGGAATCAATTAAAACTTGATTAGTTTTACATAAGTTTGGGTCATGTTTGCTGTTAAATGAATTTTGATGCCATACTTTGCTTAGTTCTCAAGTTTTTTAAATTGTGATGAAGAATGCTGACAGGGATAGGCAGAGAGGTGAATGACATCCCCAAAAACAAAAAAGCAGGAGAGTGACAGGCATGCTTTTGTAACTAGACATGTTTTTGTGACCATGATCAATCCAGTTTGGCTGGAGTTTGCTTTTTTCAATACAGCAGTGTTTTCTAAGTGATGAGATACTAACCGTCTTTGAGCAGTGTTTACCTTGGTAGGTCCTATTCTCAGAGATTCTAACACTTACTAGAATAGCTATCCGTGTACACACATAATACTATAAGGAAAAACAGGCCCACTGTAATGAAAGACACTGTGATATTGTTATAAAGGTTATAGAAACCAGGGAAGAGAAAGGGTGATGCTATACTGTGACTATGGCTGTTAATCATTTATGAAATGATATATCATACCTTATTAATTGGAAACTTTTTTCTTGAAAGATTTACTTTTAACCTATGTTTTTCCATTTACATTTTAAAAAGCCATTTACCTTGAATTAAAATTTGTCTTTCTTTTTAAAAGTTCTGGCCTTTATCCATAGCAATTTGCTTAATATTTTTCTTGCCCTTCCACAAGGTGGCAATGAAGCACCCCTCTGCTGTTACTGCCTGCAATCTGGACTTAGAAAACTTGATCACAGACTCAAACAGAAGCATTGCTACCCTGGCCATTACTACACTCCTCAAAACAGGAAGTGAGAGCAGTGTGGACAGGCTCATGAAGCAGATATCTTCCTTTGTGTCTGAAATCTCGGATGAGTTCAAGGTAAGAGTGTAAATACAATTGTTTTCTCCCAATCTGTGGCTTGCCTGCTTCTTTTCTTAAGTGTCTTTTGATGAGCAGAAGTTTTAAATTTTTATGAAGTCGAATTTCTTAATTGTTTCTTTCACAATTTTGCTTTCTGTGTCCTAAGAAACCTTTGTCTACTTCTAAGTCTTAAAGATAGTTTCCTGTTTTCTTGTGTTTTTTTTGTTTGTTTGTTTGTTTTTATTGGGGAGACATTTGTAAGTGTTTTATGGGTTTAGGCTTTTCATTTTGTTCTGTGAACCAATTTGAATTAATACTTGTGTATTGTGTGTGATTAAGTTCAGTTTTTTTCCCTATACTGATATCCAGTCATTCCAGCATATTTTGTTGAAAAGAGTTCTCTTTTCCCATTAGGTTCTTTGGCATCTTTATTTGAAAAGAGGTAACCATATAATTATAGGTATATTTTTTGGGCTCCTTATCATAGTCTATTGATATGTTTGTCAATACTATGCCAGTACCACACCATATTATTATTGTTGTTGTTTTATGGTCCCTCTTAAATGTCAAGTAGTGTGGTCATCCAACTTTGTCCTTCTTTTTTTAATATTCTAGTTCCTTTGCATCTCCATATAAAATTAAGAACCAGTTTATAACTTCTTTAAAACAAAGGCTGCCAGAATTATGATGGGGGTTATGTTGAATTTATAAATCAGTTTAGGGAGAACTGACATCTTAACAATGTTAATTCTTCTAGTTCATGAATATGGTATACCTTTCCCTTTACTTAGGTCTTTAATTTCTCTGAACAGTGTTTTATAGCATTTACTCTAGAAGTCTTGTATTTCTTTTGTTAAATTTATATCTAAATATTTTATGTTTTTTGATTCTGTTTTATTAAAATTTCTTTTCATTTTTTGCTATAATATATAAAAATACTTTTTTTTACTTTTGCATAACTTGGCATCCTTGCTGAGTATTAGTTTTCGTAGTTGTTATATACATTATTTGTATAGGTTATCCATATGAATAATCATGTTATCTGTTAATAGAGACCGTTTTACTTCTTCATTTCTAATCCAAATGTCATTCTTGGTAAGAATGTGTTAGAGATCATCAGAAGAGCAGTAAGAAGAATTAAAGTAGAAATATTTTATTCTTTCATTCTTACTTTTCAGTCAAGAAGTGTAACTGACCCCATTTGCTCTCTTCTAGTGTATATCAAAACCTTTTAAAAAACAAACTTAGCCTGTATAGTCAAGTGGCATTTTGAATCTTTGGGGAACCTATGAAGGTCATTTTGGGGTGTGGTTTATTGAACAACTCTCCATGCTTGGACATTTAGATTGCAATATTTTGCAATTACAAATAATGCTTAGTTGGTGGTATACTTTATATGCTAGGTGATAAATTCATATGCTAGGTTAAAGAGTATCTCAGTGTAGTTTTAATTTGGATTTTTTTAATAATGAGGGAAGTTAAACATCTTTCAATATTCTTAAGGATCATCTAATACCTCTTCTTGGATATGTCTGCTCATGTATTTTCCCTATTTTCTATAGGATTTTCATCTTTTGTTTTCTCAATTATTTATAAAGTTTTTTGTATATTAGGGATATTATTTTTTTATCTGGGAAATGTTATATTTTCTCCCAGTTTGTGTTGTGACTTTTCTTATATCTTTGGTCATGCAAAAACTTTATATAGTCAAATTTTTCAGTCATCTATTGCATTTTTTTAAAAACTTTGTTTAAAATTGTTCAATTTTTTTTTAATTCAATTTTATTGTTAGACTTATTGGGGTGACATCTGTTAGCAAGGATTATGTAGGTTTCAGGCATACAATTCTACAGTGCATTGTCAACTTGTTGTATAATAAGTTCACCACCTAATGTGACTTCTCTGTCCATCACCTTATATTTCGCTCCTCCTCCTTCCTCTCCCACCCTGTCCCTCTTCTTTCATCCCCTCCCCGCTTGCTCCCAGGTAACCACTAAACTATTAACTGTGTCCATGAGTTTTTTTGGTTTGTTTTATCTTTGTTGCTTTCAGTTTAATATTCCACATACGAGTGAAGTCATGTTCCCTTTTTGTAGTGCAAGATATCTTGCAGCCATAGAAAATATAGTATCTCCCTGCAAAAATAAGGGGCAGGTTTTCTGATAGCCCTGGAAGATACAGCTAGTGCTCCCTCTAGAGCAAAAAGCAAACATGCTCACTGTTCACTACAATAAAGACAATGTTTCCTTTAGGACGAAGCACTGGCATGCTTACTGCCCCCTGTAAAATATTTAATCAAGTGCCATACCTCAGGATTCTTGTCCTATAACTCAATCTGCTGCAGGTCCAAGTATTAGCTGGTTCTTTTTGCTTTGCCCTGTGGGAATCGAGGCTCAGGAAACTAGTCCTAGGTACTGATACTCTAGCTGTTGCTGTTGCTGTAATTCACTGTTTCATCTCTGCTTTAGGTGTCTTGTGTTTTCTACTAGCACCCGTGAAATTGTGGCAGGCCAACTTGTTAGCTTGCAAGTAGGGTAAAATCTCACACCTTTCTCACTGCTCGACACTGGTCTTTGAAGTTGTGGTAAAATTCTCCTAGAAACCATTTGGTGAAGTAGTTCCTTGTAACTTCCTCTGTTTAAGCTTTTAATCTTTATTGTTCACTATAAACATTTTATGTGCTTATTTGCTTGGAGCAAAGGGGTGAGGTCTCTTGAATGAACTTTATTTTTACATTGCTTTTTATGTTCCCTGAGGTCTTCTTGCTTATCTTTCATGAAGAACCATTATTGTCATTTTGAGTAACTACAATGCCCTCTTAGTTTTCAGTAAATGAGAAAGTGTACTTAGTAGCTAAAGTTATAAAGATGAACATCTTTTCTATGTTTGGTGTTTTATGGGTGGTAGTTGTACAGTCATTATGAAGGTGAATGGCCTTTCTGTTTGTTTTTCTGCAGGTGGTGGTTGTACAGGCAATCAGTGCGCTCTGTCAGAAGTACCCTCGAAAGCACAGTGTCATGATGACCTTCCTCTCGAACATGCTCCGAGATGATGTAGGTGGACTACTTGTAATCATAGGAAGTTACTCTCTTAAATTCTTGCAGTAGTATTTAAAGCAGCTTTCTTTGCCATCTCAGCATGCCTCTCAAATAGTATGCTTAAGTCTGGTTGCTGGCTTGTCATTACTAAACATGCTATGGCTTTGGCTTTCCCACTTGGAGAAAAACCACTTTTGTTCCTTTCGTAACGGAAGGGAAATGAAATTTGAATACTACAAGCATGAGCCTTCCTGTATAAGCATTTCTCCAGAAAGCCTTCTGAGAATGAATGGCAGTCTTCTCTTTTCCCAGGGAGGCTTCGAATATAAGCGGGCCATTGTGGACTGCATAATCAGCATTGTGGAAGAGAACCCCGAGAGTAAAGAAGCAGGTCTAGCCCACCTTTGTGAATTCATTGAGGACTGTGAACACACTGTTCTGGCTACTAAGATTCTACACTTGTTGGGCAAAGAGGGCCCCAGAACGCCTGTCCCCTCCAAGTATATCCGTTTTATTTTTAATAGGGTCGTACTGGAGAATGAGGCTGTCAGAGCTGGTGAGTCACTGCGACACTGATCATGATGTGTAACTACTGATCTTTTGAAAGGCTTAAGTCAGGGGAATGGTAGTGAAATTGAAAAACGAAGTCGCAAGTTCTGTTTGATGGTGGGATCTTGGAGCATACTTCAGCCCCGACACACAGCTCTTTTGCTGTATTCCAATTTGCACCCTGATTTCTGCTTTATAGTAGAGACAACTAACCCTTGTCATTCAGTATGATAGGCATACTATGATGCTATCATCTACTTTTTCGAAGTTATAGCAGTAAGTATGAATGTCTTAAAATTGTGTGTGCCTGTGTCTGAATTTTTAAGTGTCTTTTTAAACAGGTCTTAAGAATTTTTTTTTTACTTCCTCTTTAATCATTTCTTTCCCTTAGCATATGAACAGGTTCAACTTTCTCCTGTTAAAATATAAACCCTCCTTTGATTTGTTACCTTTCACTAGCTGCTGACTGTACTGCCCCTATCAAGATGAACTTGAAGTAGCCATTACTAGCTGACTCCATGAACTTGTTTTTCATTTTCTCTTCAGCTCACAACTAACTCTCAACCTTAAAAATCCTCTGAAACTATTTTTTAAAATATTACTTATAAGGTAGTTTGAAAATCAGGTTAGACACTTCAGTGTTCTGACCTTTGTTTGCCTCTGATGTGCTGTTGTCTGAACACTTCACGAAGTTCTCTCCCTGGTTTTCCACAACAGCCGGTGTCTTTCCATCACTCTTCAGTCTCACGTGCAGAGTTTCCCTTCCATCCCTTAAAATACTAGTGTTCCTTAGGGGCTTTTCTTCTAACATACACACTTGTTTCTGGTGATCGTTTTCAGAGCTCTGCTGATAAGCTGTGACATTGCAGTTGTGCCTCTGTCCCAAGCTTGTATGTCCAACCACTACCTAAGGCACTTCAAATTCAACTTGAAGTTCATACTCACCCAGACTGAAATCCTCACCTTTATCACCCATTCCGTGGCAAAGGCAGACACTTACTCCACTGTTTGTAACTCCCATGTATTCTTTGGCAAAATTCTATCAATTCTGTCTTACTGTTTCTCCATTTTCTTTTTTTCTGTTTCCACAGGTACTGCCTTAGTCTCTCCCCCATTCCAGTGCTCAGCTAGTCTTGACTGCTTCTGTTCTCACACAGACCCAGTTCTGCTTTCCAGTCTGCTATGGAAATGGTCTTTGCACACATAGTCTGCTTACAGATTTGCTGTAGCACACTCTGCTGTGAATACACAGATTTCTCCGGTATTTAACCTCCTGTGATAATGTTTGGAGGTTAAACTGCAACGTGTTCTTGTTGTATCCCTAATCTCTCCCGTGTCTGCTCTGGCTCTCTAGCCTGGGTCCTGTTCTTCAGCCTTCCTGGACTGTGTCCGGTTCCAGTATGAATCTGTGCTTTCTTCTCTGGGCACAGGGCCTTTGCACCTGTCACCCTCTCTGCCTCTGATGCTCGTTTCCTGCCTCTTTCTTCTGGCTAACTCCACTTATTCTTCAAAATTGAGCTCAAGTAATAAGTATTAATTTCTTGTCTTCTCTTCTACCAATTCGGGTTCGAGTTTCCTTTCTCTGTATTCAGATTGTGTCTTAGATATATCATATTTTGCCATGTGTAATGTGCACTTTTTGGCCCAAATTTGTGAGGGAAAAATAAGGATGCACATTATACATGGGTGGTACTAATTCCATATCTATATAAATGTTTTCTTTGTGCTTATGAGTTAAAAATGTAACATAAAATTTCTTGAACCATAATATGTTAAAAATTTCCTTTATAATACAAAAACAAGTACCTAAATAAAAACAAATAAAAATTTTAGTTAAAAAACTAAAATGAAAGTTTTTTTCCATGAAAGTTTGGCCCCCAAACATATTACACATGGCAAATTGGGTAGTTCTACCATAGACTTAATGTGCTGTGCTGTCACTTTACTTACCTGCCTTTCCCACTAGAGTACAACTCCTTCAGGTCAGGGGCTCTGTCTTTTATCTTTCTACCCCAACACCTATCACAATTCCTGGCAAAAATTTTAGAAATAAATCTTTGTTGAATAAAGTGCATTTTAATAATAAGACTTTCTTTTTACGCTTGGAGATGGTTGTTTGATATTAGAGCTGAATTATATCAGTGTGGTGTGCAAGGGGTTGCGGTCAGGGTAGGGGACAGCTTATAAAAGAACTACTATATATGACTCTTGTTTAATGATGCATGGAAGATTTTTCCTATTCAGAGTTCTCTTGGGCCTGCATGTTTTTGTTTATGCTTAAACGGTGAAAGAAATAAGATCAAGAAATACACAATTGAACAATAAGAGAGTTGATTTCCACTAAACATGAGGAAGCTTCTCTAATTTTTTTTGAACGATTATTACTTAACTCTAGAAACCAGAATTTATGTTGCTCTATGTTATGCTTCATTGTAGCTGCTGTGAGTGCTTTGGCTAAATTTGGGGCTCAGAACGAGAATCTTCTCCCGAGCATCCTTGTACTCCTCCAAAGGTAAATGAGATAAGAGCCACTCCATGACCAAACAGAGTTCTGCCTTGCACTGTGTCACACACATTGCAGGACCCAAGAGCTGATGGAATGAGGAAGGGGCAAATGGCATTTTTGTTTTCTTCCAGTAATTTTGTATGTGCTAAGTACTATAAAGTATGACTTTGGATTTCTCTTTGTATGATTTTGAGAAAGTGACTTAAATGCATATGCCTCAGTTTGTATAATAGGGGCCAACTTCAAAGTGATTCACTAAGGAGAGTTGAAAATACCAGCTTTTCAAAGTCTCCACGACTCCCTGTTTGATGAGGAAAAGACTTGGCATTAGCAAACACTCTGTGATTACATCTTGTAATTGAAGCAGAAAAATTACAAGCCAAAGACTGGCTGGTTTGAATGAAACAGTTGCCATTTGAGTAGTAACAGTGCCTGAACTCTGAATGCTTTTTAGTATCCCTAGAAAGTCTTATATTCCCATTTCTTAATTATAAAGGACTCTAAGTCTTTATCAGGGTCATGTGGTTGCTGATCCAAGAAGACTCCAAACTGCTATCTCATGTTATTTGTCCTTCCTAATTATTTTATGCCTACTGATGTCATGGTTCTGATTCATAATGAGACTGTTTCTTTACCAATTCAGAGCAGTACCCAAGATTTGTGGAGATTTTAGGATCCACTGTTGTTTGTCGTTGAGCTCTTTTATAATAAAGGTAGTGTCAGGTAGCCCAACTGTCACCTTTAGGTATGGTGGTAAAGCTTTTGGGAATCTTTAGGGCGCTGTCAACATTCCTATTCTGTATCCCCTGGACAGATGCATGATGGATACTGATGATGAGGTTCGGGACAGAGCCACCTTCTATCTGAATGTGCTGCAGCAGAGGCAGATGGCATTGAATGCTACGTACATCTTCAATGGTCAGTGAGAGCCAAGCATGTACACCAGTGGTTCTCAACCTTCCTAATGCCGCGACCCTTCAATACAGTTCATCATGGTGTGGTGACCCCCATGGCATTATTTTCGTTACTCCTTCATAACTGTAATGTTGCTGCTGTTATGAATCGTCATGTAAATATCTGATAGGTGTTTTCCGATGGTCTTAGGTGACCCCTGTGAAAGGGTCGTTCGACCCCCAAAGGGGTCACAGCCCACAGGTTGAGAACCACTGATGTAGACAGATAAACTTCATTTTCCTGATAGTATCTTGCAAGCATATCTCATAATGATTTGCCTATCAGCTGACTTCACTAGACAGAATGCTTGGTTTTTGTCTTTGAATGCACTTTGATTTCTAGGGCAATCTGAAGTAATGTAAAAGCCCAAAGAATATTGCTTGTCCCTGGTCCTCCTTGAGCTCCTCTTGGATGGGTTTACCTTCGCTCCCTTTTCTTATGCTATCCTTGTTCCCACCTGGCTAAGCTGCGTTCTTTTCTGGAAGGTACTTATATTTTGTTGAAAATGTTTATGCTCTGCTTCTATGCTTCCTTGGATGGAATTATAAGGCAGTTTTATATAATAGCCTTTACTTTTAATTACTTCATTTATAAAGTCTGTGGATATATTTTTCTCCTCCTTCAGAAAGGTTAGATAAATATTATAAGTCGGGACCCATCCGGATCCTAGTATTGACAGGAAGTTATAATACTGAGATTTTTCTGTTTCATAGGTTTGACAGTCTCTGTACCAGGGATGGAAAAAGCCTTACACCAGTACACGTTGGAGCCTTCAGAAAAACCCTTTGACATGAAATCTATTCCTCTTGCTATGGCTCCTGTCTTTGAACAGAAAGCAGGTAATGGGAACACTTTACTCTGTTAGTTTTTCTATGTATGAGTAGTTTGTATACCAGTAGAATATGCTATTAACATATTTTGTCTAATACCTCATTTAATTGTCACTCTCTACTTCTAAATCTTTTAGAACTAAGATGGATGCTATATATATATATTTTTTTTTTTTTAATTCCTGGTTTTCACATAAAAGCAAGAATATGAAATGTGACCTAGATTTAAGTTTTTTCTCTTTTTTAATGCTGCATTTGAAGTTAGTTGTCACTGTGTATCTCGGGCAGTAATTGTACTGTCACGTCCTATTTTTATTCTCTGAAGTTGGTAATTTCTCAGTTAATTTTGCTATTGGAGGTTTGTCTTTTAAGGATATATGGGACAAAAGCTTAAAAAATATTCCCAAGGAATAAATAACTTTAAAACTCAAAAAAAAAAAAAAAAGAACAAATGTTTAGTAGTCAGAACTGAGAATGAATGATCTTCTTAACTTTGAATATTTGTCTGTGGATACTGTTTAAGTGATTGTTCCTCTTTGAACCACAAGATTTGTTTTATAAATTGTTTCTTCTTTTAAGAGTATATTTGTACCTCCTGATCCATTTAAAGGAATTCTATATTTTTAGGGCTTACTTTGTTATTCACAAAATATGTTCAAACATTTTCATTTGAACGTCCTTCCAGAAAAGCTGACAGAACCTACTGGTGTGATACAGTGAGAATGCTTTATGTGTCTTCAGAAAGTCTCTGCCCTATGTCTGTCTGTTTGTCTGTGTTCTCACCTTGATCATGGGAGGGAAGCTCACCTGCTTGCTCATGTCTGTCTGTCTTTGTAGAAATCACACTTGTGGCTGCTAAGCCAGAGAAGTTGACTCCTTCCAGGCAAGACATTTTCCAAGGTATGATGAGCTGATGGGTGGAAGTCATAGTCTTGCACCATAAGAATTGTAAATGTAATGAAATCTGCTACAACTTGATGAATTCTCAGCCTGGGAAATCTGTGTGTGGCTGAATATTTATTATCATAGGTTACAGTTGCTGGGAGCCACTGGGAGTCCATGGGACTTGTCACTTTCCAGTTGCTAACTTACTAACTGGGAATGTTCTTGCTCTGTAACTTTGTTAACAGGGAACTCAAATTCAAAGAAATTAGGAATATAGTTTATTTATTTGTTTTTAGTAATTGAGTATATAATTACTCAATTACTAAAATCTCATAACAAATTATTTTACTAAAGCTTAGGGACATATTAAAGTGTTGGACTATTAAGCTATGGAAGCTTAAATCATTCAGAATAATGTCTTTCCCTTTCTTCCTGTTTTACTTACTTCCTTCTTTCCTTTTTTCTTGGTAGAGCAATTGGCTGCCATTCCCGAGTTTGTGACTCTAGGACCTTTGTTCAAGTCTTCCGAGCCTGTTCAACTAACAGAAGCAGAGACAGAATACTTTGTTCGTTGTGTTAAGCACGTGTTTACAAATCACATTGTGTTCCAGGTGAGTGAAGTACCCTGACTGGCTCCTTTAAGGCCTTGGTATGCTTGGAGACAAATACTCACTCCCCGTCAGGTTGCGATTCTGTTTCTTTCATAATGAAGTAACTTGGCAGCATTTCTGGGTTTTTCCCTCCTAACTCCCTCCCACAGAGATGCTTTTATATGATGGGTTAAAAACCAGAAGGACATAAAAACAAAATGTCTGAAGAAGTTGGACAATAGAAAGCATAGCCTACCAGAAAATAACCATCTTTTAACATCAGGGTAAATTGAGTGGGTTGTTGCAAGAACTTGGATTTCAGTTTGATTCTTAGAAGTTATCAGACATCTGCCATCTTGTTTGGTAGAAATAAATCTCAAGAAAGAGAAAATAAACTAATAAATAATATCAACCCCAAAACTCAAGAATGAAGGCTGTCCCAGTTGCCTAAAGAGAAGCCTTCGGAAGAGGCGTGCAGTGCTGTCGAGAGGAGGAGGGTAGTAGATTGGGTTCCAGAACTGAGCTGTGAGTTACGGGTGGGAACAGCTTGCTTGCAAGCAGTTGTTCTTACCTTCGTAACTGTTTTCCTAATTGCTGACTTTTCAGTTTGACTGTACCAATACTCTCAACGACCAGCTGCTGGAGAAAGTGACAGTACAGGTGGAACCATCAGATCCCTACGAAGTGCTGTGTTGCGTCCCAGCCCCCAGCCTTACTTATAACCAGCCGGGAATATGCTACACTCTCGTGCGCTTGCCTGACGACGACTCGGCAGCAGGTACTGACCCACCGAAGGGAGGAGATCTTACACGATTGCTAAGGCCTTTACACTTAAGCTCTTACATGTCGGGACATGTGTTGGAGGTTCGAGAACATGGTTCTTTTCCTGAATTAAATGTAACGATAATGATGGTATATGTATATTTATAAAATTAGTTCCTGCTGCAGGAATATTATTTGTAGTTAAGTCTCTGAGTAAAATTTGCTAGACGTTTAATCTTAAAAGAGCAGCTGAATGTATGCAGGGTAAGTCCGAAAAGGACCACAGGCTGTCTGGTGCACGGCTGACTTCGGTTCCCCATGCTCCATGAAGGAACATGGCCTTCTTCTCCCTGATGTTTCTTTCTAGGGCATCCTCAGGGCTTCCTATTTAGTAGATTGACGGCATTATAAAATAGATTGTTTTTGAGGGTCCTGCAGCATAAGACGGGCGTTTGAGAATATGTCTCAGCCTAAAATGAATGTCTTAACTAACATTCGTGTATCCGTGTTTCAGAAAGGCTTTGTCATTCTCTCCTTGACCCATATGCAGTCTGGGTGTTAGCACGGAGGTGGTGGGGGGCTTTAAAGGAGAACCAACTGCTAGTGCCAATAGTAGTATTTACAAATTTGGGGGTTTAAGGTCTTCTTTATCTTTTGAATTTGAAGTATGTGTTGTATTCTATTTCCCATTTTCCCACCTGAGTTCTTACAGTCACTGCAGAGTATTGACAACTGGTACCCGGTTTTCACAGGAATAAGTGCACACGTTATTTCTGCTTTGAACAGTTTTTATTACTAGTACAGGAAAAAACAATTTTTACTACTCGTACAGGAAAAAAACAATTTTTACTTCTAGTACAGGAAAAAACAATTTTTACTTCCAGTACAGGAAAAAACAATTTTTACTATTGGTACAAGAAAACACAGTCTTTACTAGTACAGGAAAAAAGGGCATAAAAGTTAACAAAATGAACAAATATTGGGGAAGGTACAGAGTTACAAGAAATCATAGAAGTACTAGTAAATTGTTATCCCTGGTCATCATTCAGTTACATTTGGGGCTTACCCGGCCTTCTCTTAGCCCCTCTCCGAACTCCCTTTTATAGATGTTGCTTCTGGGAGCCCTCACCCTATCTTTTCTGCGTTGGATTATAGACCAGGCTACTCACTTTAGCACGAGGTAGATTCAAGTTGGCACCGTTGCTGGGTCTGAATCCCAGGTTGTTCCTTCTGGCCCCTGGGTAGACTGCGCTTTTTACCTGCAGCCACCCTGGATTCATAACCCCCGGGTAGGAAAGGCACTTTCCTATCTGGCCTCCAGTATTTCTCCTTCGAGCATTAGGCCATCCAGTTAACCCTTCATTACCTCCTGTATCCCTTTATGAGGTTTCTCTTGTTTCATTCCCTTTTAGCTTCACTTTCCCTACTGGTCTGTTTCCCTCTGATTAGACGTGTCTAACGTATGTCCACCAGCCGGTAATTAAGCTGGCTAGACTCTCAAGTACAGCTTGTTTTATTTATTCTTGTTCCAAGCCAATACCTGGTCCCTGTGGTTTCTGCCATCATCCTCGAAACTCTGCACTGCATCAGTGTTTTCAAGCAGCCTCCTCGCCGTGTCCCACGGTTCCTCCTCCTGGGGCACTTCCCACTAAGCCTCTGTTTTCTAAGGGATGCTACTTCGCCACTCAATTTCAGAGGGAAGCACAATGCTGGACCCACTAAAGAATCAAGCTCTTCCCAAGTGAGAATACGAGCTACTCCCAATTCCCCAGGTTCGCATGGATGACTCATAACTCAGGTGCCTCACACCCAGGGAGCGGTCTTAACAGAATACAAGAAACACTGTTTTACAATATCAAAATACATAACAATATTGAAATTACAGAAATTACATATAGTTGAGGAGAAAACAACAGCAAACATTTCCACTAAGAGAGTAAGTATAGGAGAGATTTTGTCACCCCTCTTACTAAGGGGTTAATTTTTTTAAAAAACATATATCTTACAAATTAACCCATGGTTTCAACCTTTGGTCTGCTGGCTATGGACTCTTGCTTGATGGTTTGTTTGTATGTTATTGATAAAAATTTGGTATTTGGACAATTTTCTGTTAAAGGGTTTGCTGATTGGTGCTAAAAGTCAATTATAAATGCTTGTCATTGCGTCTTGGAGAAAAGAAATGGAATTTGGTTTCAACACTTGGACTTTGAAAACTTTGCTAATAGTTGATTTATATTTGACCCATCATATACCTGCTTAAAAACAAACTCCTTTCTATTCTTTTGTCTTTGTTAGAAATTCTAAAGTTTTTAATCCATGGCCAATCCAAAGTTTTTGCTGTGCAATGAATAGAAGTGAAATACCAGGGCATAGAGGGTAATAAAACTGCCTGATACCCATTCCTTCTTTTTTGTATTTTCCCATTGCAAGTATTCCAGATTATAGCAGTTCCTAGAGATCTATACATTACCTCTACCCAGAAAATATATTTTCCTTATAATTACAGGAAAAAAAAATTACATAGGTTGTCATTTCCTTGAAAATTGTATGTTAATAGCATAACAGAAAGGAAGGTAGGTTTTGGAGATAGACAAATTGGGATTAAAATTCTGACTCTGCTGCATACTGACTTGTATAATCTTGGACAAATAATTTGATCTCTCACAGCCTTTCAGGATTGTCGTAAGGATGAAATAAGTAAGAGTATTGGAGTGATGCCAGACATACAGTAAATATTCAATAAATAGAAGCTATTTGTTTCAATTCTGGGACTATCCACTTTCTTCCTTTGTCCTCTTTTTAAATCAAGTGTTCACAGTTCAAAAGACACACATTGTCTAATTATTGTTGAAAGTTCTATCAATAATTTTTATATTTGCTGTATCTTTAAACTTTTCACCCCCCACCCCCTTTACTTTGTAAGTGTACAGAAAATCTACACCAACTGAGAAAGCTTACTTTAACCCAACATCAAGATACTACCGTAACTCCTTCTCTTAAATTATGGGCTATTTGTGGAAAGTCCAAGTCTCAGTTCCGTTACCTGTATTTAATATCTTCTGACCAATGACAATTACTCTTTTACTCAAAAATTTTTTTTAGAAAAGCCTTCAAGGCAGCATTCTTTCTTAGTATCTTTTCTCATTCAGTAACTTTCCTTCCTCTGAATATTTTCGCACCTGTAACAACATATATTCGTATATGCAACAGCCTACAAATTTCTCCTGACTTTGGACCTCGGTAATGCCCCTACCTTCCTGTTTAACTTTTTGTTCCATTACCTACTCAGGACCATCCCATTCCCTTTGATTATTGCACGATCAGGCCTTATTGCTTCATGTTTCTCACTTCACACCATTTCAGCAAATTTCAATAATTCATTTAAAAAGTCTTAACAGAAAATAGCCATTAAGCTTAGCAGTACACGTACATGAGGGTCCTTCCTGCTTTTCATTAGGGATGCTGCCTCCCATACAACAATTAAGAACTCCTGCATATATATATACTTCAGTTCTCGAGACTCTGCCTTCACTTTCTTAACCCTGCGTCTTAACTTGAGCTGCCACAGGATTCTGATGGACTCTAGAACTCTGCTCTGAATCTGTAATCTCTGTTCCATTTGTTGTTCAATATTAACCATATTAAATCCTGACATTCTAGATTAAATCTACAACTTCAATTCAGCAAAATTTATCTGAGTTTTTCACTTTGACTCACCCCATCCACTCACTAGGATCAATATTAATGACCCTTGATAAAACTTTGCTTTCTTTCAAGCTAAGCACACAATTTAAATTTTTATTCAAATGTTAAAAAAGCATGATACATAGAACATCACTTTTCAACCACCATTTCCCCTGCCTTTATCTCTAGAATTTGTATCAGTGTGGCTTTTTTTTTTTTTTTTTTTGAGTAATTTTATAAGAATTTATTTGAGCCAAACTAAAGACATGTGTCAGGGAGCAAGATCTCAAGTGCTCCTGTATCAGTCTAGCCTCAAAATCACTATTCCTTTAGTTTGACCCATTATGAGATTGGCCAGGATTCCCAGTTTGAGACCTCTTTATTCACCTGTGCATTCATCTTGAGTCTGCCTTGCATCAAACACGCCGAAATTTCCAACATTCCCTCTGGACTTTCAGCCTGTCTGGCTGCTCTATGTCATGTCCCCTTTTCACACCACCACTGTCACCAACATCCATAATGTTTATTGCTGCTTTTAAGAATGGTAACACCTCTCCAGAGTGCAGGATAACACGGCGTCTCCATCCATACCTACTTTCGGCCTTAGAAAATACCTCTGCTTGTTTGCACCACGCAGGCTTGGTTCACTGTCTGGCCTTTGAATGGATTCGGTATGTGAACATGTGTAAACGGCCTCCTTTACCTTCTCTCAGTCCTCTCGTCAGTGCCATCCCCACTGTACACATGTCTGGCCTGGACTATCAGGACTGCTAGTGTTAGGGTTGCGACGCCACTCTCCCTTCTGATTTCACTTCATGAACGCTGCCCGTTGAGTCTCCTAAATCTGCCTACTTTGATGTGATTGTCCGGTAGACTTCCGGCAGCCACCAGTTTCTCTGCAGTGTCTTTTTACGTATTTCTAACATTTCCCTTAAGAAATGTAGCTCATGCTCCCTCCATTGTGATTAATTCATAGTGACCCAGTTTAACAGGCAGCACTGTATCATAACTATTATAATGTCCCCCAATAATTCTGAGAATGATTTAATATGTATACAGCTGACTTCATCCCAATTTCATTTTAACCACTTCTTTCCATTTTTCCTCTGCTCATTTTCATTGAACCACATAAATACTGTGTCACCACCATGTGTAGGATGCGTATTTTATCAGTGCTAAACACCATTCTTTCAAAGTCCAATTGATTGCGCTGCACTGCCCTTACTTTATACTTGGCTATCCTATAGCAGCTCCCTCTGTAAACACTCTACATTGTCTGTTTTCCCTTAAAGCAGTGCTTGCCCGCATGTATAACAGACATCACCCACACTTCGTTACATTCATGAGTATGCTCCTGTGTGTGGCTTCAGTACCCTGCATGCAAAGCCTCTTGCTCCCTGAGATCTGCCACAACCCCAGGTTATAGGCTCTTTTAGGCCCCTTTGGCCTTCTCTGTGACGTCCCTTTACCCTGTCCCTTTCTTGTCCCATTGCCACCCCGACAAAACTTGGATCCTGTCAACCACCATCTCTCTCTGTACGCTGAGTGTGGAATGAACCTTGTTCAGCCCATCCTCTGCCTTTTCTTCCCTTCTTGGCTTCAAAGACCTGCTGCGTCATCTTCAGCATGCTGTCCTGATTCCCCTGCCACCTGCTAGCCATGCAACAGACTCACAGTTCTTTACCTTGACATCTGCTCCCCTCTTCACCTGCATTCATGCTCGGCCCATTCCTGCTTCTTTGTCCCCAACATGCTGTACTGAGCCCAAATGCTGTCTAAAATTTCCCGTCCACCATTGTGGAGAAGGTCGGCACTTCTCTGGGCTTGTCTATGACCTTTCACCATGCCATGACTGTGACACGGTTGTGTGCATTTTAATGGGTTACTACTTCTACCTTCATGCTCCTCTGGCCTAATCCACTGCTCCCATGTTCCTCATGTGCCTTACCCTCTCAGGATCCTCTTCCCGCATAGGCTTCCTCATGCCATTGTCTCTTCCTGGGGACAGACTTCCTGTATTACCCACGTCCACTCCCATCTTTGGGCTCTTGACATTACTCTTGGGGCTGTGCATTCCTTGATCCTCTCAACAAGCCCCTCCTGCTCGAGCTATGAGATGCCCTCTCCTGTCTTCCCTCCTGTCTTCCCTTCTGTTGGGGCCCATTGGACCTCCTCTCATCCACCTTGCTCTCCCAGTGTTTGAGACTGCTCAGCTGACCTCTGACCTCCTGGGCCTGGTTTTCATCATCTCTCCTGCTTTGCTTCTCTACTGCATACACAGCAAAGAACTGTACTAGCTGAGCCCTGTCACATTTTCTTGGCTACTGTCTGTGAATCTTCCAGCTGGAGTCAGTAGTTTTTCTGCCATGTGCTCCCTTCTTGATCCCCCACGCACGACTACCCCAGTTAAGTCGTCACTGCCTCAGATATACTGTACTGAATCTGCCCGCTCCTCCCACCAACCCATGCTCACATCCTGCGGACCAGCCCGTGGTTTCCTCCTGGGACTACAAAGTGTTGCTCCCTGTGACCTTCCATGTTTCCATTCAGACCCCACTGTTGCACACTCTTGGAACAGAGCTCTTGGGAGTCTTTTCCTGATTATCCTACCTTTCCCTTTTCACCACAGGACTGTTGCCTTCCACACTCCTTGTCCCTGTACCTGCCAACCTCACACCTAACAACCAACATGATCAGTCTCCACTGGCACAGAATGCTGGGTCCTGCCTCACCTCCTCCCTACCCATCAGTAACCTGTTTTCTTAGGATGTCCTTCAGAAAGTATCCAGTCCCATCTGCCCCTTCCTTCTGCCTGGACATCCCACCTAGAGCTCTCCGATGACATCCACATGACAGAACTTTCTTCACCATTCCCATCCCTCTCAGGGTTATATACCAAGCATATACTTCTTTGGGAACACCCTACTGGCGCTCAACTCCCAACCACTGACAGTGAGTCCCTGGTCACTGCCAGATGCCTCCTGGGCTACATGCATTTGCTCGCTGTCGCCTGGGCCAGGGTCCTTTTTCCCCACTTTCTTCCTCACACTCTTGGCTCCGGTGCCTCCATCTACCCCGACTCAGGGTCTCATCTGCTCAGGCTTCAC
>PVJL010009650.1:0-21113 GCA_004026885.1 Lyroderma lyra
ACCACCACCACCACCACAAACAAGACCAGCATCACCACCACCACCACCAGCAGCCGCAGCAGCACCTTGTCATGGGTCTGCAGCCCTGAATCTTTCTGAACTTTGACTCAAAAACAAGGATAGCAACTCTCCTCACTGGTCATTCGTAGGGTTTTGGTTTGGTTTGGTTTGGTTTTTTGGAATTTCTTTCTCTGTAGCCAAAAAAATTTCATTGACACCATTGGAAAGTAACTGAGTTTAAGAAAATTATTTTCTATCTATCAATTACCAAAATTGTGGCTCTAAAAAGAAATCAGGCAGAGCCCATGAGTTTCCATATGGACGAGGACATGACTTGGGGTGCGCTTGTTTTAGAAATCTGGGAGCAAAGCTTCCCCCAAAGTCTGTAAGAGACCAGGGATTTCCTGTTTCTGAATGCACCTTTCATTTATTCAAATTTCCAGGGGCTGTCCATCATTTTCAGTAATGCAGAGTTTGATAAATGAAGGAAAGTGGGTTCTAATTACAAATAATTGATCTCTATTGTGAGAGAGGAACAGTTTTATTTAAGTATATGAAAGAAGCCATTATTAATTTGACAAGATATGTTATTTTTTTATTATGCTATTAAATTTGTGGGGGGTGATATTGTTTAGTAAAATTATATAGGTTCCAAGTATACAATTCTATTATACACCATCTACGTGTCACATTGTGAAGATGTGTTAGTAATTAGCAGCTTTCTTTTATTTTGCAGCAGAGCCTGCACGCAGTCTACGGTGTTGTGAAGAGTGACTGCATACAGGCTCTGCTGAAACACCTAGGACACGCAAGGGATGTAACGAAGAACAGAGTGATCTCGTTAACGGGGTCTTGTTCTAATTCTAAAATTTCAAATATTGGTGTTCAATAAGGACCCTGTTCTTTTGAATGAAATGCGCACGTGAGGCTCTGTGTGGAGTCGGGGTTAGGGTTTGGGCATGATTTCGGGGAGAGTATGTCGAGTGGGAGGTAAAGAGCTCATCACCCTGCAGATCATCCTGACTTCCTCCAGGGGCCTGATTTTCAACAGGAGGATGTCAAGATGTTTCCTCTTTAATTGGTTAATCTTTTTGAGATTAAAAAAAAAAATCACCGGGGAGGGTCAGGAGTCCTAAACTGCCTTTGATCATCAAAATAAATTGACTGGGCCTCAGACTCTGTGTGTGTAAAATAAAGGGCCTGGACTATAAAATTGTATATATTTCTACTGACTTTGGAAGGCTCAGGCTGCAAGTCGGCTTCTGATCAGTGACGCCACACTGTACACCTCCAGGGGGCACACACCATGTGGCCTACACTGTACCCCGGATCTGATGAGTCAATATTCTAATCAATTCTATCTTGTTGCCACTGCAATGAATTAGCCTCATGGCCAGATTTCGCTAGGCATACCGACTTTAATTTACAGGCACATACATCACTGACAGATGCCTCTGACATTTCAGTATCAGAGATCCGAAGCGTTCTCAGCAGATCTTCTGATAGCACTTCCCTTTTGAAAAATGAATTTGCCAGAAATCAAAATGAAAGAAAGACATGTGAAGTGAGGAAGAGAATGTTATAACCATAATTGCTTTTCTAGACCAGGCAGTATCTGGTCTTTTTTTTTTTTGGAAGGTGAACCATAAGGAAGAAGCAGAGAACTATGCTTCCGTCAGACCTGCTCACGCGTGGTGTCTTCCTGTCAGTTACAGCTTGTTTTAAACGTCATCATCTTTCCTTGACCAATCACAGCAGCCCGCAGTTACTTTTGATCGTCTCACTCTAGATTAGTTAATTCTCCTGAGAGATTTTATCACAATTCTGTATTTTTGGGGGGGTTATTCACTTGATTATCTAAATAATGTTCATGATTATGGGGATATTGCTTATCTTGCTCATGATTGCATGCACAACATTTAGCATAGTGCCTGGTACATCATATGCAACTGATATTTGCTGATTAAATGAACAGGAATCGTCCCCTGTCTGTCTCAAGAGAGAAGTAGCACAGTGATTAATGACAAGTTCACCAGACACTGACAGCCCAGTGTCAGATCCAAGCAGGATCAGTTGCTTCATCGGCAGGGCCCAACACAAAATTAAAATTCTAACTGTGTTCAAACTCTAAGAACAATTTTGAGACAGGGACAATAGAGCATTTATTAAGTGTGGCTCATCTATCTATGGTGTCCTTCAAAGCAAGTTGCACAGGGTGTGTGCCCACGAAGCTGACCCTGAGTGACCTTGGACAAGCTGCTTAGCCTTTCTGTACCATTTCACTCACGTCTGTATTTCCTTATTGGGGTGTTGTGACAATCAGATGAATTAATGTATGTAAAACTCTTAGAACAGCGTCTGTACATAGTAAGTACTATATTAGTGTTAGCTCTTGTCATAATGAATATGTATTAACAATATTATATAATGTAATGACAGCACTAAGATGACTGTTATCATTCTTTTCTGCTGTATTCCTAGTGTGCCTGCTAATAGCAAAGGGCTTAATCAAATATGTTAAGAAGAAAGAAAGAAAGAAAATCTGTGTCATCAAACCAAGATGTGTAAGACATAGTGCATAGAAGGATAAACAAAAGTTCCAGAGTTGTTTTCTTTAAACAGAACTATCTTGATAGAATTGTTAATTGATATCAATGCAATTTAGTGGGGTTTTTTTTATTTAATGTTGAATTTTTTTTTTTTGTATGTGGGTAGTTCCCTGGCTGGGACTTGAACCCAGGCTGCAGCGTTGACAGCACCAGCGCCGAAGCCTTAAGCCACTGCACCACCGGGGAACTCCTGGGTTTTTTTTTTAACTCAGCACATTATAAAACCATGAAAGGAATTCATTGAGAATTGAATCCATAATTTTGGAATAAACGTTTATTTACTTTATATAATTAATTTTAGGATGCAAACATAGGTAAGCACATTGCCTACAATGACCAGGATATGAGAAGATGCTTTCCAATAACTTCCTAGCAAAGACCTGAGGACCTGTTCTGTCCAATGAGAGTTAGGAAAATATCCGTCTTTCGCTGGCCTCTTCTAGTCATTTCTTTTATCATCTGGCCCTTTCTAGGACCCAAACCTATTTTTAAGTAGGTCTTTTCTTGAAAAAGTGGCCTTCATTTTTTAAAATTATAAAACAGAGTGAAATTTCATGATGAGAATTGTCACACATAAATTTATCAAATCTAAAATGTTTGTCATATTTGTTTTAGATTTTTAAAAAATACATATTTTTCTGTGTATGATGTGCATGCACATTTTTGCCCCAATTTGTGAGGGAAAAATAAGGATGTGCATTATACATGGGCGGTACTAATTCTGTGTCTGTATAAATGTTTTTAATTCTTGTATTTATGCTTGTGAGTTAAAAGTGTAACTCTAGAATTCAATAACAATATCTGTATGCAAAATAATACCCTGGAGTACGATAATCGTTTTTTATAAAATTTCTTATATGATACCTTGTATGTGCTCTTTGTTTTGTAATTATTTTTTACATAAAATTTCTTGTACCATAATCTGTTAATAAATAAATGCTAAAATTCCTTTATAATACAAAAAAAAAAAACAAGTACCCAAATATAAACAAGTATAAACTTGAATTAAAAGCTTAAAATGAAAGTGTTTCCCCCTGAAAGTTTGGGCCAAAAATGTGGGTGCACATTGTACATTGGGAGCGCATTACAGATGACAAAATACGGTAGATCCAGTCAATTCAGCCATTCGGTGATGTTCTTGAGCTTCTACTGTGCCAGGTGCTGTTCTAGGTAGAAGAAACGCAGCAGAACAAAGGAGCAACATCCCTGCTCCTAGGAATTTGCATTTGAATGAGCCACGCCATTGTCAATATGATTTTATTTTGTCAGACGTTTTCTCCTCTGGGAGCCTGATGAGTTAGAAATTATACTCATTGTGTTTCACTCTACATTTCTCTGATTTCCACTGGATTGAGCATTCTTTCCTATATTCATGAATATTCTATTGTCCTCTTCTGCAAATTCTCCGTTCGTAGGCTTTGCTGACTTCTCTATTTGGTTATGTGTGGTTTCACTACTGATTTATCTCCGTCACTCTTTCCTTTACTTCTGGATGTGAATCCTTGATTGCTTCAGTGTATGGCAAATCCTGTCCCCAATCTTCCGCTGCTCTTATTTGTTGAATAGCTTAGACAATAAGGGACATTTCCTTCCTTACGCTGCAGGAATGCCAGGGTAGTTTTCCTGAGGGTTGGTCAACGCGGGGGCTCCCGGATCCTCAGGCCCCACGTTCTCGCAGTCTCGCCTGTGCCACACTTCGTGTTTCTCCTCTGCCGTTTGACGTGTTCCCCTCCTTGTCCCTGAGGAGCTGCCACACAGGCATCACATCCACACATGAAAGAGCACCACTAGAAAAATTGCTGGTGTAATGCTTTCGGAGCAAGCCCACGTTTCTGAGGAGCACCCATCCCAGGTCCCTCACACCGCTGGACCCCCTAAATCAATCATACACGACGACAAAGGTCAAAACAGCTGCTTCATCCTCTTCAACCTTACTCCGGAGCTGGGAGTGGTGCCCCTTTCCGTGAGGGAGAGGATGCCACACCATCTCGGCTCACTCCGCAGGCAACGCAAGGGGGACACTCTGGCTGTGGAACGGTCTGTAGCCCTTTCTCAGCATTTATCACCAACTTAGCCGACCCCAGGGATTGTGTGTTTTGTTTTGTTTTTTTACAAGCAACTTGCTAAATCCCCTTACTAGCTCAAAGCGCCTAATAATAAATTTGGAATTTTTGAATACTGTCATATTTTAGAGGCCGTTTGGTATCCTCCTTTTAATGATCTGTTCATTCATCTCCATCTTTCCTGTGTTGTATGGGCTAGCACGTCATACGCAAGGTGGGGTAACAGCAGCGACGGCATCTTGGTCTTGTCATGGACTTGTCCGAGTACACTGGTGTACGGGAACTAATCTCAGTGGTGTGGACCTGTCTGAGGGCCACGCTGAAGCCCTGTACGTATCAAATTTGTGACAGCCGTGCATGGAAGACATGGGGGATTGGGTGCGGTCTGGGGGTTCTCAGCGGAGGAAGTTTCCAAGCTTCTCGGTAAGTATATCACAGCGACGACTCCACATCCTCCGAAGTAGGCCCACGGAGGGCATGGAAGCACCAGCGACCTCCTCGGCCCCCCAGAACAGGAAGCAGGGGTACAGTTTCTGACACGTGCACTCGCTTATTTTCTTCACTCAACCATTTTTTTTTAAATCACTAGCTCTGAGGTAAACTTTAGGAACACACAATATAAAGCTATTTAGCGCTTGGCCCTCCGCTTTCGTGCCTAAGCTCTATGGCAGAGAGAAGCTGTGAGTGTGTATGTGGGCACGGACGTGCGTTACTCCGTGTGTGTCAGCTACGGGGTTGCACGTTACGGCCTACAAGGACTCACCTGCAAAGTACCAGGAAAGGCACGTTGCCCAATTCATCTACACACAGCATTTGGGGAAGAGAGGGTGTACAGAGAGTGCGCCCCAAGTCCCAGCTTGGGCAGGTGGGACCACGGGCCCCGAGTTCCTCCGTGAAAGCCACAGCCTCCTCCCACCCGGGGCCCGAGCGACAGACACGAAGGCTTCCGGCTGTGGCGTTCAGTCCAGCAGCTGTTGCTCTGTCCTGTCCGGCCGTTCGGGTACCTGCGGTTGCTTTGCCAACATTCAGGTTTCCAAGTTGGTTGATGCTCCCGAGACAGCGAGTGGGAAGACAGGACTGCAGGTGACACGGGGTTGTGCCCCGCTCCTGCCTGTGGCTTCCAGAACCCGGGACTTTCTGACGAATGGCCTTTATGAGCCCCGAGCCCTAATGCTTGCTGGGTGGGGTGCATCTGGCTGGGTCCCTGCCCGTGCTTCTCTAGCCTGAAATAATAAATCCAGTTGAAAAATTCTTGTATTTTCAACCCCAAATCAGCTTTGAGTCCCGAGGAAGTGCATTGCAGCCCCCACCGAGGCAGTATCTTAGAATAGACCCAGTTTTCACAGAAGGGACAAAAGATTCAGGCTGAACCTTGGACTTGTAAACGACACCCAGCCAAGGTTGCCTTTCCAAGCTTGCCGTGTTGTGAATCCCAGTCGATCTGGACCAAAAGATAAAGCCTCACATAGGATAGATGAGGTTAAGGGCATACACGGATGGCATCCAGAACTGGCATTACAAGCCTTTTTTTTTTTTAAGACAAGTCAGAGATGCTCAATGTCATTCAAAGGTTGTCCTGCCCTGTGACTTCTTAGCGAATTGGAATTACAATCCTAGGGCTGCAATAAACCAGCACTAAATTAGTATTTTTGTTTTGCCTTCGTCTTGTCAAAAGGAAATGAATGTGCAGGGTTTTGCTCCCCTCCCCCCTGCACTCAATACAGCTTTTCTTACAGGAATGCAGTGTGGAAATCAAAATTCCATTTAGATGCAGAGAAGCTCGCTGGTGTGTAATGATCTTCTCACCTTTCTTCTCGTTTGCCTCGCGGTTAATTCCTCCCCAAGTAAGCAACCATTTACTCCTGTTCGACCCTCCCGACCGCCTCCCCAATCCTGAGCTGCTGAACACCCTCATTTTGAACCTCAATGTATAGGTGGTAGGAAGAAAAAAACAGTCCTGCTCAAGCGAAAGCGAAGAGAAAACACCTGTAGGGTCGTTTTACACACGGCATCACTGAAAAGCAAGGCTTCTTGCTGGGTAATAGCACAGAACCTTTAAATCACAGAAATTAGAGACAGGAGGGCCATCAGGTCACCTCGTCCGCCTCCTAGAGCAGCTTTATGTACTTAGTGCGAAATGACACGAGCAGCGAAGCACTCCTGGCAGCCCTGGGGAGACGCTGCTCTTCGGTAATAATCCTCCTGCTGAGAAAATGTCACTGGGAGGCATCCAGCCTCTCTTTGGCCTAATTTCACATTGTTCTGCTTGGCGATGGCCTTTCACAATGCGGCCACGCTTTCGGCTGCTCCGGCGTCGTTAGACCCTACGACCTTGTAAGACGACAATGTGATTGCCATCTTCCCTTGGAGTTATTTGAGCCAAACTATGCAGCCTTCCTCTTCAACTACTACCTTATAGATTAGTCCCTGTTGCTAAAGCCATTACTTTTCTAAAGGGGTATTCACTGCACTCCCATTCGCCCTGATTTAAGGACTGTACTGCTCATCATTTTAGCATGTGTGTGCGTGTGCACGCGTGCGTGTCTATAGAATCAAGGAGATTTGCTCAGTTCTTACAGAAAATGAAGATGGTGCTCAAGCCAGCCACGGGCCCTCTCAATTCCACGGCTCAGAGAAATTTGCTGCCAGCTCCTAAAGCCCTGATTTCTATTTCTCCAAACCATCATCCTGTTTCGTATCCCACGGGTCTAAATATTCCCTGGAATGATCAGTTGGCCCACATATGTGCCTGAATAAACATTATTATTTATTCTCTTGCTCTGGGAAAAACCTGAAGATAGCTACAGGACTGAGTCCTGACCACATTATTCCCCCTAACGTGTGTTTCAAACTGCCACGCATTACACTACCTTCTGTGCAATAAAATTGCACATTTTCAGTTATCAAACATCTACTTCCGGGTTGAAAGTGGAAGGATAATCTCCACTCAAGCTGTCTAGGACGGGGAGAAAGTCTTTAAGATCCAACGTTCCTTCAGCCCTGGGAGGTGGAGACTCTTGGGATTATATCTGCTGCTTCCATCACCAGCACCACCATGCTGGCCTCCAGGGGTGCTCTGCGCACTGTTTAACACCCCGGCCCAAGCTTGGGCGTGCAGCTTATCCCATGATTCTCCAAGGCCAAGGCTACAGTGTTTAAGCAAGACTGTAGGAAAGGGTTTGGGGACACCATTGGGACATCCATACAGAGAACCTGGCATGTCGCTTATAACTTGAATCCTTGGAGCTGTAGGTCTCATTTCCTGTTGGTTTTCAGTTTCTCCCTGTAACCGCAGAACCAGCTCAAAACGGTCCTGTCCCGTTTCAGGAGGTACCGGCTTGCTTTCCGAAGACAGCGGACCGGAACTGCAAGTCAGGCAGCCGAAGCGCGTGCAGAGGAGAGGACGCTCTCTCCCCCTCTCTGTCACACACATGCACACACACACGTGCGAACCAAAGGACCGGGACGTAACCAGAACTTGAACACTAGAACCCTTGCAGAAGAGAAGTTCCGGGAAGACCCACTGCTGACAGTTCCAATGTCCTCCCGTTGAATCTCGCCCCACCAGCACTTCACACACCCATTCCCCCAAGTTCTTAAAACCCTTGACCTTGGACGGGATCCACAAAGCTTCCCTTACTCCAAACTCTGACATTTAGAGTTTTGACCTTTTGAGACGCTGAGCATGTGAACTTGGGTTTGGCACCATCTCCACTTAGAGATTTTTTTCTGTTTCCCACAGGTCCCCAAGGGGTAGGCGTTACGAGGCCTTGAACGTAAGACTCCTGTGACCCTGGGAAGTGCAATCCTGAGACAAGCCTGGCTTCTGCCGCCCCCTGGAGCCCTCGGCCAGCCAGGGCCTGGGCGCCAATCCCCAGGAGAGATTGCGGGAAGGGGAGAGAAGGTCGGGGGGGGGGGGGGGGCAACGGCTGCCCGGCCTGGAGAGGGACAGAGCGTGGCGGACTGTGCAGTGAGCGCGGACGCTCGGACGCGCCCGGCGCCCTCCCTCCTTCCCTCCCTCCTGAGCCCATTGCCAGGGAGGTACGTGGGCGGCGGGCCCGTGGGCCTGCTGGCTCACAGCCGTCCGGGACCGCACAAGGCCGCGCCGAGCCTCAAAGACCCGAGATGAATGAGACAATAATGTTGGTGAAGTGTTTCCATTTCCGCTGAGAAAGAAGAGCCATAAAGTTTTATTGTTAGTGTTCCGCTCATTATGGAAGCTCCATGAACGCTTTCGTGGTGCCACTGCTGTAACTAATATTACTCCCATTTATTTCAGTTAGTGAAATGAAGTCTAAAAATAAGAATGAGCGAGCTCGTTCGATTGTAGGCACAGCCAGTTATCTGGTTCAGCGGCATCTTTTTGCACCATCTTGAGGACTAATCTGCGGCCAAGGTCACAGAGCTGTCGCCCAGGAGTTTCTTTTTCTAAGGAGTGGTCCTCCCGAGGAGTGGGAAGAGGCGAATTAAGGTGAGAGGCCTGAAACATCCAGTCTCCTCGTCCATGATTGTTCCAGAAAGAATGTCGCTGTGGAAATAACAACGGCCTCATTCAGATCATCTGCTTCTCCAAGAGGGCTCACGTGCTTTCCCTGCTCCATGAAGGAGAGTCTTTGTGTTCATGATAAAAAACAAAATTACGTAAAGAACAGGAAAGCAACGTGAAGGGACACGGAGTTATGCACAATTCGAGCCTAAACAAGAACGCTGGCACGACTTCTTTAGTTTTGCCATTTTAAAACGTTCTCTATATTGGGAGATAATTTGGTTTTCCACCCAAGAGGTGTCTTTATGCTTAATAACCATCAGCTGGAGGGAAGAACGAGCATTCTTCCTGCATTTTTTAGGGTGGTGATTATATGTTGAATGTTCGTTGGCCTAAGTTTGGACTTTACTATGGTCGTATTTGTTTTCAAGGTGCTCTGCATTTTCTCTAAGTTAGTGGAATTCTGCCCTTGGTTTGGTCCCGAGTCCTGACGAGACCTGAAGCAGAAAGGAAGGTCCTGATGATCTCCATCTTGTTTTTAGAGAAGAAAGCGAGGCCTGGAGAGAAGGGGTGTTTCGGCCAAGCTCCCACGGTTACGCAGCAGTGCTCGGAGTCTCGTCCAGGTCCCCTCCACAGCAGCAGTCCCCACCGCAGAGACTTGGGTGGGCACACCTTTGCATTTGTTTTACCTCGAGGGTCTCTCATCTTTTTTCCTAAAAGGTCAATCAAAAAAGGAGGGAGGGATTCCCTGCTGACTCTCGTGATCCAGTTTTTGTTTGAGGCCAAAAAGCTCAAGATGATATTTGTCATGCTCTTCACAGAGAAACCCTCTGGGAAGCCATTTCAGGGGCCCAGGTGAGATATGGAGATGCTCAGTGGGGAGTGGAGATGGGGCATCTGAAAGAAGACACACACACCGATGCCCAGGCCGGGGGCAGGGAGGGGAGTTAGCTGTAGGACTGAGGTTCCCTGGTGGTGAGTCGTTCAGTTAACCTGAGGACACAGAGTGCGGGGGGAGGTTTCCACGCGTTCAACACACCCATAGCTGATTGTCCTCCCTGTACCTGGAGCTGCTCAGGAAGCTGGCATGAGAGGGTGGAGAATCACTTCCTTCCATCACCCGTCTCGGCGTTCCAGGGGGAGGCTGTAGGATTCACAAGTGAATTGTGTTGTGGTAAAGGCAATGTGGCCAACAATGGCCAACCTGAAGAGCGAGTCCTGTGTGCTAGACCCTTGTCTTGGTGCCTTTGGGCTGCGTGAGAACAGGAACACAGACTGGGTAGTTCAAACAACAGAAATGTATTTCACACAATCCTGGAAGCTGGGAAATTCAAGATCAAGATACTGGCAGATCTCAGCGGAGAGCAGAGAGAGAGGAGACACGCTCTCTAATGTCCTTTTTTTTTTTTTTTTTTAAAGAGCACTGATCCCATCCATGAAGCCTCTGCTCTCATGACCCAATCACCTCTCAAAGGCCTGCCTCCTAACGCCATCCCATTGGCTGTTTAGGATGTCAGCATGTGAATATTTAATGTGAGCCACCTCTTTACGTCTTTGTAACAATCATAAAAAGGAGGTGGTGCTATTATTATTCCCATGTGAGGAAGTCAGCACAGAGAGATTAAGCCTTGTCCAAAGTCACAGAACTGGTCCCAGAGCGATGAATTATTTAACCCTGAGCAGCTGGCTTATGTCTGATGTATTGAACACTAAACATACTTCTCCGATGGAGGTACATGTGATATTCTGTGTGTCAGGACACGTGTGTTAGGAATTTTGTTCTGGATGTTAAGTTAGAGCAGTATAGTATCAAAGTTGCTTTTCCCAGAACACAATAAGAAATTTGGATCCGGAGGCTGTAAAATACGCAAAAGCTAAAGATATAACTGCAATTTGCATAGATTCAAAGCCATGGGAATGTATCCTAGGGGAGAATATTTGGCCCCAAGTCAGAAGGTTCTCATGTGGGAGTCCTGACACACAGTGAATTGCAAAGGACAGGCCAACCAACGAGACAGCAGGATTGGCTACAGGCTTCCTAGGTGATGGAGAGAGTGGAATACAGATACCAGGCTAGAGTTTCTAGAAAGAATGCATCAGGGTGAACAATTGGCGGATGTTCTGGCATTGACAGGCTATAGCTCTCTTCGTTCTGCAAGCTCCCTTCTTTGAACGGAAATCATCCATCACTCTTTGCATAACCTTTTGTTGTCATCCTTTCTCAATGCAGCTGTCTTCACTATCAGACAATAAAAAACCATTCTCACAAAAACCAACCATAACTTTCTCAGTTCAACCACCTATTTGCAGTCCTATATAACTTCACTGAGCACTTACAAGTGGTAACTGCTGTTTGGAGAAGGTCGTTCATACAGCAAAGAGAGCTCTAGCCTCCTAATGCCCGATCATCAGACAGAATTGGGGAGGTAGTTTTCGGAAGGGAGAGAACATAACTGATCATCCAGCCTTCTTACAAAGGAATGACTTAGCACACAAAGTGAGGCAGGTCAATCACAGTGGCTATCAGTTGCATTTCAACTCCCTCCGATAGCACCTTAGCAATGTATGCCCAATACACTTCCATTCATTAGCTCATTCATCCATTCAGTCAATAAACTTTATGAAGCACGTGTTAGTGCTCTGCGTATCGACTGTATGTACGTGCAAGGGTTGGCACGTGTTCAGGGGGACGGGAGAGGAAACGATGTTGGGAGGGAAGGCTGAGGTGGGAAGCCAGCCAGGCATAGGGGTCAACATTGCGAAGCCAGATAGAACAAAAGGGGGCTCCCTGCTCATTAAACTGCATCAGACGCAGTGGGACTAGAGTGGGTGGGGGTTCATGGGACACTGTGTTGTTTTTGGCAGAAGATACAAAAGCCAGAATCAAGACTTGATGATATAGGGGGCTAATCTGGATCAGATTTTATTTCAAAAACACATCAAAAACTGTAGACCTACATGACACATCGTAAGATTAGCCCTAGCAATACTGACATCGTATCTTACGGTTGTCTCTCTCTGAAGATATGCATAATCATCATGCTTGTGAATGGGGGATGCATATTCTATCCGAAATGATTTTATGAGCAAGTTTTAGTGTTCTCAAGCTGACATTTCAATATTGTATAGCTGTTATTCTTTCTTATTAGCGACAGCCCTCCACTGTGTATGATGACGGCATTGCTTCCCAATCAAAAATGCTGAAAGAGGCGGTTCAAGGAATAGCAGATGTCTCCTTGGACCTTGGCCTCGGTCCTGTGATGTCACCACATGTGACACTAACATACTCCCATGCACTGGAGAAACAACTCAAACCGCAGTGAATGTTGCACTGTGAACCCTCTTTAGCACTCATTTTTCAGGGAGGGGAGTTGAAACAAAAAAGGGAGAAAATGTCATTGAATGGAAAAATGGGGTGAAGGGGAAGTCGGGGAAGGAAAGAGGAGGGATGGGAGGTCAACAGGAAGTCGTGGAACAGGAAGGGCAGAATGAGAGCCTCTTTGTTTTGGCTTCAGGATGACATACTTGAACAAACACGCAGTGCTTGTTTTGTTCCTGGTTTTCTTGTATGTGGCCGATGGCACGTGAAGGGTTAATTTCTTGTAGATGACAGCTGGAGACACCCAACAGCCCGTATTGTTTCATTTTCCTGCCACGCCCTCTACCCCCCAAAGACAGAAGACGAGGTTGTTCTTTATTCGCTTTAGTACAATCAGCACAGACCGGCAGGCGACCAGCAGAGAACGTTCAGCATGTAATGTAAGACGTGCGTGTGTCTCTGTGGTCGGGGTCTGAGAAGGACCCCTGAGAAATGTAGACGGGAAGTGGACGTGTGTTGGATAGGGGTCATCTTAGGAGCGGCCTAGCACAGCCCTCTGCACCCCATTTGAAGACAGGGAGGAAGGTACTTCAAGGTGTACCCTCAAGCCTCATGGGAGCCTGTCTCACAGCACAACACGTGCCTCTGTGGTTCTCCCAGGCCACACGCCTTCACGTCTCAGCTCATAGTCATCTGTCCCTTCCACCCAGATCCCAGGCTGTCCCTTCTTTTCTTACCTAGCTGTTGACTTCCACTTCCTGTCATCCCCTGATTTCAAACCTTCCCATTTTTTCACGTTGCATTTAGGATGGTTTCCACCTCCTCGCCAGCATGGCACCTGAGGTCGATCGCAGTAGGGCCACTGTTTGCCTTTCAAGTTTTATCCGTTGTCCTCCTGCATGCTCTGGTCCGACCGTTTCGTTCTCTTTTTCAGTTTCATGCCCCCCACTTCACGTCTCGGCTTTTCCTCACTTGCCCCTTCCACCTGATCCCAGATCGCCCTTCTCTTCTTGTCTAGTCATCAAATTCTTCTTTCTCACAGTCTGCTCAAATGCAAAATATCAGCTACCCGCCTCTCTGAAGATTTTGTATATAATGTCAAGCAAGCAAAATCCATCACCCACGTCTGTGCTTCAATACACCCTTCAACTCCCCATGTTTCTATACTGCGAGTTGCTGTGTTTTCCCAGATATTATATCAGGGCCTGAGAGCTTTTAAAAAAATAAGTTTGCTCGTCTTTTTAAACCCTTATGGGAAAGGGGAATGCTCTGGGCTAGTTGTCAAAACAGCTAATATATTTTTAGGGTTACTATGCACCAGGCACACAGGGCTTGACCTACATTTTTGCTATTTAATCCCAACAATGCTCCACTGTGATTTCCACAAGGAAGAGGCTTGGTTTATTCCTCACAGGGTCCCCCGTGTCTGGAGCAGTACCTGGTACCTGCAGACACTCAAGAACTCTTTGTTGGCCGCTGGAATCCACGAATGAATGATTTGATGGTTACATAAAAAATATGTCATAGTTGAAAGCATGTCTGCTAATGCCACGGTCATGCTTTTTAAGCAGGAAAGGGATCGTGCTCTCTCTAGCTGGGCAGGCCGTGGTGGCCATTATATCAGAAGCAGCCTTGGGAAAGGAGGCAGCATAGAAACCAGCCCATGTGCAAAGCCCAAGAAACAATAACAGCAAAAGACACTGCTGCGCCACCACCAGCAACCCTTTGATCGGACTGCCAGGGCTTCCGGGTGAATGTAATTCCTACAGAAATTCCAAATTACAAGAGCAAGCAGGTTCTGGATGCGGCCCGCCATCAATGACCACGGGGACATGCGTGCTGACCCACCTGTGTGTCAGGTGAGGGCTGGACTTGCTGATGAAAACGGCATTATTCTTTACATTGCAGTAAAAAATTATCGTATTTTAGTCATAAAGTCATAATTAATTATGTCTTTGACCATTTTACTCATTTACATCCCTCAAACACTAGGATTTCCAAGTGGCCTGGTAGAAACGTTGGTTAAAAAAATAAGACCTTTAAAAAGTAAAGCCTATTTCACATTATTGAAGTGGTTCAAAGTTTTTGGAGTTGAGTACTTTAAGAGAGTTATTTTAAATTTATGAAAACATATGGAAACCTCAGTTGATTATCAACATATTGGATCCCAGTGCAAAGCTATAGTAATCCAGACTTACAAGCTGTTTAGATACTGAAACTGCCCCAAATTTTGGAGGGGGCCAAATTTGCATTCTTCTATGAGGGCAGGCTGATACATTTTGCTTCCCCTGCAATATTTTTCATTACATGAGACACAGTTCTGTGCAGTCACATGATCTCTCCCCTCCAACACTCTTGGCCTTGCACACACAGATGCTGACATTTTTCGCCCAGTGCACATCGAACTGGGAGAGGGTTCAGAGCAAGTAACAGTCAGTGTGACCTTCCCAGCAGAGGCCTGAGTTGTGAGTTTTTCCGGATGAGGTGATCCCATATGGTAGCGGTATTCCACGGACTGCCTTTGGTCCTCGGGGTCATAATGATGGACCCAAGTTCCATCACCTGTAATGATCTTCTTTAAGAAGTTGTCACCTTCTTTTTCAAAGATTTCCAAAAAACTGGAGGAACATTTTCCGCTGTTAAGAATTCATTAACAGCACGTTGTTTGAACCGGATGTCTGGACACGCTCCCATTTCGATGTGCACTGGGTGAAAAGTGTCAGCATCTATGTGGGCAAGGTCAAGGGTGATGGAGGGGAGAGACCATGTGACTGCACAGAACCAGTTACATCCATATATGTCTACATAACAACAAATACTACAGGGGAGGTACATGCATCAGCCCACCCTCGTATAACCCATCTGCACCTTCTCAGAGTGACTGAGAAGGCGACCATATCAACACAAGTTCAAATCACAACCCAGTTAGTCAATAACATAGTATCTTGGGCAAGTCACTTTACCTCCCTGAGCCTCAGTTTACTCACTTGCGATAGCAGAACTTCCGACAGTTGTTGTGAATGCTCCATGAATTAGAACACAAAGCACTTAGAATAGGGTCTGTCAGATGAAACCACTTAAGAAGGGTAGTTGGTGTTTGTGAAGGGGGGAAAATCCAGACAGGAAGAAGATAGCGTCACGCTCATGACCACCCAGATCTCAGTGTCTGCTTTTACCTATTCAGGTTTGTGTTCATATTTAAAAGGAAGAGAATTCTATAAGCGAGACGTGATGCGAGGCAGAGGGCATGCAGAACTGAGCACCAAATGGGCCTCGAATGACAAGCCCGCTCGTATGACAAGCCATGTAGACTCAACGCCCTCTAATAACACAGCACTCAAGGCAGATGGGCTTGAAATTGTTTATAGAACCTCCATGAAATTGTATCTGCCGACACGGAAATAATGTCCCATTAGTTTTGATGGTATTCTAATCCCTTTCCTCTCCCATTCATAGCAGTTAGTGCAGTGGGAAACGCGTGCACTTACTACCTGCCATCAGCATCGTTCCTTAGTTAGTTCACATCTCCAGAATGAGGAGTCACTCAACTGGGCCTCTGAATAATGACGTGGAATGTACCCATGAAGGAGTCCTGTACCAAAATCAGCAGTTCTGTCATCTTAGAGCAAAAGGGAATTGTTTCTGCAAACCTTCAGGAAAGCGGGTTGATAAGAGGTCCTGTAACGTAGCCAGTGCCACAAATCTGCAGTTTAAACTTGGAAAGACGGGTGAGTATCATGCATTCCTATGTGGGCATCGTACAACTTACTGTAAAGACAACACTGTGATTATCTCAGTCGTGCTAAGTCAGATGGGCTTTTTGGTGATGGATCCTAGAATCTGTCAAGAGTGACTTCCTCTTACTTGAGAGTTCAGAAGTAGAATTTGGTGCTTTGAGTCCAAGTCACAGTGTGTCAATGGTGTGGTATGTTTTTCTGTGACAGGCCAGATCTTGAGAATGTTTTGTTTGAATATGAACGTAGAACTTGGAATTGTACTAATGAACAGGGACCCATGTTTCATAGATCAAACCAGCTACCTCGCCCACATCATAACTAAGATATTGTATGTTAAATCTGCTTATGCCTAACTGTTGTTTTCCCATTAATTGTACTGTCTTGGTATTCTATGACATCGTGATTTTATAAAGTCTGACAATTAAGTTCACAAATTCATCCTAAATAAAATGCTACACACCTCACTGCTGAATATCACCAACGCCAGGGCCTAGTCCACCCTTCAAAGCAATTTTGGAACTCTTTTTCTAGAACGGTCATCAGAGTTGCCCTTGATGTCCTGAATATCATCAAAATGTCTTCCTTTCACTACTCCCTTTATCTTCATGTAACAAAAAAAGTCACTGGGGGCCAGATGAGGTGAGTAGGGAGGGTGTTCAATACAGTTATGTGTGTGCTGGCTAAAACCCCCTCCCAGACAGTCCTGTGTGAGCTGGTGCATCATCGTGATGCAGGAGCCGTGAGTTGTTGGCAAAAAGTTCAGGTCGTTTTCGTCTAACTTCTCCACGCAGCCTTTTCAGCACTTCCGAATAGTAAACTTGGTTGACTGTTCGTCCAGCTGGTACAAATTCATTATGAACAACCCTTCTGATATCAAAAAAGGTCAACATAATTTCGACTCTTGATTTGGATTGATGGAATTTTTTGGTCGTGGAGAATTGGCTGACTTCCATTGCGCACTTTGACACTTTGTTTCAGGGCCGTATTGGTACACCCATGTTTCATCACCAGTGATAACACAGCCCAAAACATAGTCTTGTCTCTCCAGAAGGTCTTGGCAAACTTACACTCTACTTTGCTTTTGTTCATCAGTGAGCTCCTTCGGGACCATGTTTGCACACACCTTTCTCATGCCAAGATTTTCAGTTAAGATTTTCCTGTTTCTCTATCAATGTTTACTTGGTCTGCTATGCTTCTCACAGTCAGTCAATGATTTTGACGCACAATTCAATTAATTTTTGCAATGATTTCATCCGTTCTGCTCGTTACTGGCCGCCCTGACCTCTCTTCATTGGTGACGCTTTCTCTCCCCTCAGAAAAACATTTAATGTATTTGTACACTGCCGTTTTCTTTATGGCATCATCTCCATAAACTTGGATTAATGTGTCCCTGATTTCACTTCCACTCTTGCCAAGTTTAACAAGAAATTTAGTATTTGTTCATGGCTCTAATTCAAGCTCCGACATTCTCACGACAACACACAAAAACATGCAACAACAATAATGAACGTCACTCAACAAGACACAGTCACACATCGACATGAACCCAGCTGTGAGACCCAGATGCACCATGGTTATGACACCTTCCCGAGTTGTTTGTACAGTGCCGCCACCATAAGCACACGGTGACAAGTTTGCAAACTTAATTGTCAGAGAATAAGGGTATAGGGAACAGTGAAGCAAAATAATATACACTAAGGACATGCTAAATTCTCCTTCACCCTCAAGAATAATGTAATTTCGCACCTGGTCTCCATAAAAAAACAATTCAGCAAAACAGGAAGAAGCTTTGCATTTCACATTTAGCTACCACTGAGAATATGCTAAAAGCTTTTTCCCAGACAGACTGTCATTTCTACAAATGTCAGGGTTACAGACATGCCATGCTCCAGAAACTCACTTTAATTTGGATAATAACTAAGAGCTTGTCACGTGTGAAGTCACTGGAACTGTTTCCTACTCAATTCTGTGGTACAGAAAACAGCACACACTCCCCAAGCCACTTGCATTTTCACCCTCACACCCCACCATCAAAACACACTATTTTCTGTCACACAAAACTAGTTTTGAGGATTTTAGGTCTCTTTATGACACCTCATGTTTTGTCATTTTAGTTCCATTACTACAGGCTTCTTCTGCCTTGTTCCTTGATAGCAGCGTCTTATTAGATACATAATTCTGACCCTCTCCTGAGAAAGCATGAAATTGCTGCATTAGTATTTATTTTGCAAAGGGAAACAAGATATCAAGAAGAGACTGTGCCAACATTGCATGTGGATAATGTGCAGATTCCTACGTGTATGCCATCGGCTTCCACCTAGGCTTTATATTTCTCTTCATATAAATTCTAGGGAACACTGGCTTAGAAATTAGACACCTCCTCTTTCTTCCTGGAGGTGAAGATTAAACGAGGGCCCCCCAAAATCCTCTGATAGCAATAAGCACATCAGACACCCAGATCTGGATTCCTAATATCGTTGGGAAAATGCCTGATCCTAGGGTTGGGACAGGGAAGCAGATGAGTTCATTGAAAGAATTCCCAATGACCAAAGTTGATCTGTTTTTGAACAAAATGAACAAAGCAATATTAGATTATAACTCAAAGTATAAAATAATGTCCCTCCCGTCCATAAGTGATTTTTAAAAATGTGCAAATGGAGCAGAACAGGCATACCTTCTGTGCAAAACAATTCCAAATAATGTGCATAGATACTCCACCATCAGCCAAATGGAATGTATTTCTCCACTCCTTAAAGAAGAATTTGGTGCATTGATTTCTTTCCAAATAGTATAGCGTGGAAAGGAGAAAGGTGGGAAGCATAAGCTACAGTATAGATATGAAACAAACGCTTCTTCCGCCAGATGACCAAGCTTAGTTATCCACACCGACGGGTCATATACCCAACACATGAAGGAATGACAACAACACTTCACCTCTGTGGTCCTTCCCCGAGCCCACTACCCGAGTGTAACCCTGAGAAATACATCAGACTAATCCCAGCTGAGACACAACCTGTAAGCTACCTACCATCCTCAAAACTCAAGGTCATCGAAGACAAAGTATGAGGAACTGTCACCTGCACGAGGAGCCTAAGGAGACGTGACAACTAAATGTTATGTGTCACTCTGAGAAAGGAAAAGGGTACGACGTAAAAGCTAAGAGCATCTGAATAAAGAGTGAATTTTGGGTTAATAACACTGTATCAACACTAGGTCATGAATTGCGAGCAATGTACCATACTAACGTTAGATATAAATAATAGGAGGAACCGGGTTCAAAATCTTTACATGTAAATTTAAAATTCAAAATTTCTAAAAAATAAAAAGTTTTTAAAACTTAGAATAATTTGGTGGCAAAACATTACCTGTTTTCTGTCTTCTCTTACCTCACTTCAGTGTAAATATTTACTTATTTTAATTTGGAAATATTATTGTCTGACTTCAGTGTCCTACAAAACATACAAAATATAATGTTACAATATTATGTTACCTTTCTAGAATCCAAAACATGTGTAATTCCCAAACTCATTTCCCCTTAAGGGTTTTGGTCAGTAAGTATGCATCTTTAGGGTCCGTCCTACCGGGTTTTGTGAGAACGATGAGTATGTAATCCACACGACTGACCTATTACATAATATACATCCAACAATAATTTATAATTGTTGTTATAGTTATGTTTCCTAACATTTATAAATCAAACAAATTTTCCTCTCCGTATCCCGAAATCCGAGGAGAGCTCCATTGTTTGGAAAGGTTGGAGGAGATCCAGTACCCAAAACTAAGAAACATACTTCTCCAGTGAGGACTCACGCCCACGTCGTGTACACTTGTGTGATGTGGCTATCACAGGGACACGGGGTCCCCACGCATCTAAGCTTTTATGCTGTTGATTGGACCTGTGTTGGTTGCCCTGAGCTGAGCTGAAAGGTGTCCCAACACTGTGGTGTAATTTGTACCTCACAAATAATGCGTTCTTTCCCCCTGCAGATTTTAATGTGCTTTGACGCATCCTGCATCTGGGAGGTGACGTGTACGTCACCATGCTGTCTCTGCTCTTGTTCTGAGTGCTGTCATTGTGCCCTCATGGTGTTTCTTTCCCACAGGAGTCCAAGGGGAGAGACAGTGAAATGAACGCACCTCAAGATCGCCGCCTTGTTCTGATGGTCATCGGGTGACCCCAGGTTTATTTGCACTGAGAGATAAGCAAACCCAGTGAGGACGTACACATCGCTGCCCTTTTCTGGACCCTGTCTCAGATGCTTCCTTTTCTTCCTGTTTGTCCGTCCCCGTGGTCAGGAGCCCCTGATCCTGACTCAACAGCCACAGTTGTCATTCGCTGCCAGCAGTGAGCTGCCCAGGCAACATGTTTTCCACATGTTTTGAGTCAACATGGCAGCCCTGGGGTGTGTGGGCCTTCCTGCTCTAAAAACAAAATTCCTTTATTATGACTCTTTTCTGTTTCCCTTTGTGTCAACTGCCTTTTGCCCTATTTTGACTGATCTCGCTAGCTTTCCCTTTGTTGGTAAGTCACATTTTTGACTTCAGGGCTTCCTCCACTACAGAGCGAGCCATCGCTGTGTGACAGAGAGAGAGACGCTCGGAATCCAGCCCGGACACTTGCTTCTGAGACACAACATCCTCAGAGGCAGACGTGTTGGGGTTGACCTTGTTTCTTGTGACTAATTAATCAGAGAAGAGGCTCTCAGTTTCCATGTGAGAACTTGTGCCCGTGGGACCATTGCAAACGAATTATTAAAAACTATTTACTGAGGTCTAACTGACACACAGCATTATCTTAGTTTCAAGGTGCAAATTAGTGATTTGTTTTTGTATGTATTGCGAAATGACCACTGTGATAAGTCTAGTTACCATCCATCATTATAGAATTACAAAACTTAG
>PVJL010009650.1:21213-55505 GCA_004026885.1 Lyroderma lyra
TATCTATGAGCTTGGGTTTTGCTTGCTCGCCGACTTGTTTCGTTTTGATCTCGGACTGGCCGCAGGCGTGTAGCCTAGCCATCCAGCGATCGTTTGCCTCAAACCATGGCCGTGTCTGCGATAGTCTGAGGTACGTGCCATTGCAGTGGATTCAGGACGTGCCCGTCGCTGCCCGTTTCTGGAACCTGTCTCAGATGCTCCCTTTTCCTTCTGCATGGACACTGACTGGAGTCCAATGCCCTTAAGGCTCTCCCCCGACTCCACGCCTTTTAAGTCCCCGCCCCATCTGACAGTTGGGGGCCCGAGATTTCACTCAGTAGAACTTGAACTGAAGGCTTTGGCCCCCGTTGTGTTATTCATAGTAAGTGTGAACATAGGCTCGAAATTAAGCTCTAGGGGAGTTCCCTGATGGTGTAGTGGCTTAAGGCTTCGGCGCTGGCGCTGTCAGCGCTGCGGCCTGGGTTTGATTCCCAGTCAGGGAACTACCCACATACCAAAAAGCAAAAAAAAAAAAAAAAAGAAAGAAATTAAGCTCTAACCCTTTTGCTGCGACATTCAGATAGATCCCAACGCATGTGTCCATCTGCTGACCACAGGGTTCGAGTTCACCCTGTGAGCCCAAAACACCTTTTCCCTCTACTCTGTGTTCTTCAAATAAATAACAATGGGAAATTTTTATACTTTCATGTAATTATTTATTTTAATACAATGTAGCATCTTAACCATGTTTACTTAAAATATAAATACTGTAATTATTGTAAACTTGTTATTCAGTGTGACACTGTTTCAAGGACTTTTCTCCATTTACAAGATTTTTTAAATATGCTTTCCTGTGGGTTGCACTATTGTAGGGATGTAAGTCTTTTCTTCCAAATACGGGCCTAACTTCCCTCCTTGGAAACCCACCATGGGAATCCATCTCAGAGCAGGTCCCTATCCTCTCCCCCAACTCATCCTGTTTGCACAAAGGTCACATGGCCTGCCCTGGAATGTCTCTGTCTCCTCTCCCTCGCACCTTCCCCCTCGTGAAATGTCATGAAAATATAAAATAGCCAATCGGGTGAGGCTAAGAGTGTGAGGTCTGAAGCCCTAGCCAACAGGGCAAGAACAGGTTTAATTAAGCGTGCGTTAGGTGTAAAAGGGTGTGTGACCCTCCACTCGGGGTGCTCGCAGCTTTGTCCGGGTCTGCATCTGTGCACCTTCTGCAGAAGTAAAAATTGCCTTGCCGAGATATTTAATCTCCGAGTACTTATTTGCGACACCGGAGTTTCGTTTCCTACACTATCAACAACGAAGATGTTTTGTATGCTGTATTATGTAACGTTTTGTAATGCATTTTTTATGTCATCAATGCCATTAGATTCTAATTTATCTATACTTAAATCTAATTGATGCTACTTAATACGTTTTGGGTACTTTTTGCTAAAATTCAATACAATGGTAAATTTATGACCATGTAACAAAAATTTAAAATAAAAATAATGTCACCTACATCCAAAGCAGCTCAAAACATTATTATTAAAATGCATAAAATAGTCAACATACCCACTTTCTATTTTTTCAGGGCTCTTTGACACATTTTGAGGGAAAAAACCCTTGAAGTCAATTAATGTGGTGACAGGGTTAAAGGGTTCAGGAAAGAAACAGTAGAAACGGGGACGCTGAGGTCCGGCGTGAGGGGTGAGGTGGTCAAAGAAAAGCTGGGGACAGAATACCTGCTGCTCATTTCAGAAAGGTATCCGGGTCGAAACCCCCCTGGAAATCACCTCGCTACCCAGTACACATTAGCTTTTCACACTTCCAGATCTGGTAGGCCGTTTTATCGGCACAGATGATTACTTTAAAATGAAAAAAAGAAAGAAAATAAAAAAAGACCATTCCACTTTTAAGGGGCCCGAAAGTCTTAAATGCATCCAAAACTGTACTAAGAATTACAGCTGACTCTGACCTGCAAACGTGCAGCCTGTTAGCTCCAGCAGCTGGGTACCCCCGGGGCGTTCCCGGTACTTGGATGTGATGACTCATTACGGGTGCAAAGATCTTAGCCCGTCCTACCCCTCTGCCTTGAGATGCCTCTGCAAAGAAGACAACGTGCGAACAGAACAGACGATTCCTTTAAAAGACAGAGGTGTCATCACTGCTACAATCACACAAAGAGGAAAACAAAAAATGTAGTCAATTATTCAGATAATTCATGTCAAGGTGCACCTTAGCCTTTGAAATTATTCAGATAATGGTCATAGTTCATTTCATTTTCTAAGAAAAGATAGATTCTAGTACCTATTACAGAACTTTAATGCTCTTTATTCAAATCTAATACTTTCTGTAAAAAGATTAGCTCTGAAATACATATATATATGTATATGTATATATATACACACACACATACATACACACACATAAGCAAATGATACAGTAAATTAAATTTGGTGATTTAAAAACTTTGAAATGTTTCTAGATCAACAGATTGTTTGACAGGAAGAGAAAAATTGGCTAATGGATGAGAGAGGTCCTTGGAGCATCTTTCTGGAAGCCAAGCATCTGTTCAATGGATTTATTTTCTTTTTTCTTTTTAGATCTACCAACAGTAACTTTCCTTTTTTAAGGGAGAGTTCTTAAAGAGCTCTATTTGTCCTACGAACACTATTATTTTCAAAAGCTGAATGTCTCGTAATATTATTACTAAACAAAACTGCATACCGATTTTTCAAATTTTTGTTAATGTTCAGAGAGGACTCCAAATGGTCAACAAGAAGCAAATTTCAGTTTTAATTGTTGTGAAAATGAGAATGCTATGATCGGTCCCCCTTTGCTGCCACCTGTTGTTTCATCAAAGAAATGATTGACTTATGATACTTTCCCTTTTAACATAAATCAGTCATGAAAATCGTTATTTCTAAAATGAAGGTCAGATGATACTCATGATACTTTTTTTCTTCAGAAAATCTTTGTGTCTCTAACGGTGTGGGGAAAGGTACTCATGCACGACCATACAAAGATTTAGACTTTCCTCTTGGCATATGCAGTAGACATGTGAGAGGTTCACTAGGCAAAAGCAAAGAAAGCCTCTGATTCCTAAACGAGCTCATAACACCACGAAGAACTTGTGCGCTAATCTTGGTACCGTGAAAGCATTTAACTTAATGAAAGCACTCTTAGCCCTGGCAGTCAGATTTAAATGTAAGATTCCCACAGTTGTTGTATATTAGACAAACGGTTCAACACTGAGAAATAGAGACGTGAACGTAACGTGGTCCTCGGCGTTGAGAGGACGTGAAAGAGCAGGCAAATCGCGTTGGGAGAAGGGGGTGCCTTGTGCAGGGGGTGTACGAGATGTGTTAGTGAGAGGTCAGAAATCAGGTAGGAGGCCGGGATTGTAATCCTGTTGTGAGCTAGGAGCAGTAGAAAGAAAGTTGGTGATGAGAATGGAGAGGACACAATGAAAGTAGGCTGACCATACGTACCCCATACGTGCCACTGTTTTCTGTCCTGTTTTAATCGGGACTTCGGGTCAGCCTATAGTGAAAGAGATCGTCTGCGATTGAGACTTGGGCACTCAAAGACGTGAGGGAGAAGACGCCATTTCAAGTTCAGAGTTATTTGTAGGCGGGTTGGCAGTCGGGATGTTGGTTGACAGGAAAAAATAGTTCGTTAGCTGTATTTCGCTTACAGGGACATTCATACAATTACTGCAACTTTCTAAAATTGTTTTCTCCAAAGAAAACAAACCACAACAGTAAACAAACAAAGAGAAATCACATGAGCAACAGTTAAGTCACTCAAAAACAGATAAGATAATGATATCTTAAATTCAGTTCTTTCATTCTATCTCTATTAGGCTATTTTTGATTCTGGCTAAGGAAGCATTAACTTCTATTTTAGAAACCATTTTAAGTTGGTTAAAATCTTAATGCCCAGTAGATGAGAAACAGAAACTAGGACGAGGAACAAGATTGGAGCAGTGATTCCCAGGGGCAGACAGCTGTAGGGGTCATGGCCAACAGTCCAACTCTCCAATAGTCAGGCGTCGTGTTTGTACAATTGTACCAGCCTCCACGCCTTACTATCACCCTCTTGCCCGTTGGCCTCAGACTGGCGCCTCGGTCAGGAAAGTGTGGGAACGTCCTGACATGAGTTGACAAGATGGATTCTGTTTCTGACTCAGGATACTGGCCCACCGCATGGGGACCAACAAGGTAGTGACAGCAGCAACAGCAAAAACGATGCAAACACTTACACAAGTAGATGCCAAGCACTGTTCTAGGTGTTTTCCATTTATTAAGATCCTGACTGTGCCCCATTACCTCTGAGTGAAAAGCTACCCCCGTGCCTGCCGTACCGACAAGGACCGGGGCACACAGGTCACCCGAAAATGACGGGTGCATCCAGGACGCAAACCCAGCAGCTCTGGGACCGAGCCTGTGCCCTGACCGCTGACACCAGCACACACGCCAGCGTCTTACTGTTGACAGCCACTCGGGAGCCTCTCCAAAGGCGGTGTGTGACAGCTTCAAAGTATGCCAAGCTTGCAGCTTTACGTGTTGTGCAAAGCGAAAGGTGCAATGTCCAGACAGGTAGTTTGTGTTTCAAACCACCCTTTCATTCAAACAGTCTACGTGCCCTGGGTTGTTTTCTCACGGTACATAATAAATTCAATAAACCAAATGAAGTAAATGGACTACACATCCATAAACTGGGATTATGTGTTATTCTTCCCCAGTGACTCTGCTGATCATTTTCAGGGTTACTAGCGATTTTATTGAGCACCCTTTGCACCCCAATTTCTGATTAACCTGTTACCTGGCTCAAGATGGTTTTCTCACACACATTCTAAATATTAAATTATTCTTTATATGATGGAGCGTCATATAACAGGACTAACAGGGAAAAAAGGAATCAAACTTGAAACAACACATTAGTACACAGCAGAAATAAGTCCATTTTTCCTCTAGTTTTGTTCCTACTAGATTATCCAAATCACAAAATGGGCAACGTGGTGCATTTTAAAGAAGAAATAGTGACTACATTGATTTTTTTTAGATAACAGTCCATCTCATTCTATTATTCAATTTCTACTCATCTGAGGTATCTAATATTGATAGTCTGGCCAGGGAAACCAGGGAGACCAGAGAGGCAAGTAACAACACAAAACCAAAAAATCAGTCCAAACCAAAACCCCCTCCAGGAAAAATACCTCCCCACATTTGCCCCCAAATTTGTGATATAGCCACTCAGTTAAAATTGTGTGCATAATGAGAGGGGGAAGACGTACACACACACGTGTGTACACACACAAATACTCACATGGGATATCACTTATGTGTCATTTATGCAGCAGGACGATCCCTGATACATCGCTCAGTAAAACAAGCACGTCAGCCCGTCGTGTGTGGGGCATGATTCCGCTTCGCAGGCATCAGCAAACCGCCACGTCCACGACGCGCTTGAGGACGTTCGTGGTTGTTCAAGCAAGGGTGCAGGCGAGGAAGGGTACCGCCGGGGCTGTCGTAGCCCTTGTTGTCAGAAGGGACGGCTTTGGGAAAAAGGAGCAAAGACGCCATGGGGACAGCACGCATTTCTTTGTGTATCTTCAGACTACGTTGCTTCGTTGGCTACAGCAAGAACTTTTAACTGTTTAAAATAAAAAATACATAATGTAGGGGGAGGTTTAAAATGGGAAAATATCAGGCAGCAACCGGCACACGGCCTGTTAGGTGCGTCTTTCCACATTTGTATTTGCGTTCCCAGAAACATCTACATACCCGTGTAGGATTTATTTTCTATAAAAACTGAATCATGTTCTACACTTGAATTCCCAGCTTGATTTTTCCACTGAGCGGTACAACCCGTGCACCCCATCGGGACCGCAGACGTAGCTCGAACACATTCTTTTCAGTTGTCACCTAGAGTCCATCGTCCTCCACGGACAGGCACCCTACCGGGCTTCTCCTACGGAAGCCAGCGCTGCCGTGTGGCTCCTGTGTCACACCCGTGTACATTTGATTTCTTTGGGATAAATCCCAGGGCACCGGTCGTAGGACTTCTCGTTTTAATCAATTTTGCCAGATCAATCCCCAAAGACTGTAGCAAATAACATTCTACCGGCATTGGATGTTACTGCTTTTTCTTAATTGTAGGACAGTTGAATGTTTTTTTTTTAATGGTATTTCATTATCGTTATAATTTGCATATTTTTTACCACTTGTGTGATTAAACATCTTTTTATATGCTCATTTTCTCTCTTAATTCCTCTCTTGTAAATAGTTTGTTGAATTACTTCAGTTATTCTATTGCATTACTTGTCTTTTCTCATGTAAGATTGGTGAGGAATGAAGAAGAATGTACTTCCTCAGACTTGCAATTTTTTTTCCTAAATCATGGGTATTTAATGTTGTCATTTTCGGACATGTGAGATATTTTAATTTTGGAGGCTAGGTTTGGTTTGTTCTTTGATTATTTTGAGGATTTTGGAGTCCCTGATGTCTTGAGAAGATATCTTGTATGCTATGTTTATTAAAAAAATTTCCCTGGATTTTAATGGAACATTTTAGTTTTAAAAACACTTACGTTATTCATATATTTGCAAATAAAGATAATTCAGCTTACTCTTGCAAATTTATAGTAACTATTTGTTTATTTTGTTGACGCTTTGTCTAGGAAGTCTAAAATAATTTTGAATTAACCGTAAAGATAATATTTTGCTCTTTTTCATGATGTAACAGAAATGGTTACAATATTTCACCACTTATATTTGCTATTGATTTTGGGTAAGCTTTAACATGTTTGAGCTATTTTTTAAATTAGAGTTTGTATTACAAAAGAGCTTGCATTTGTCACGTGCTTTCTCAGAATCTATTGCTTTGAACATGTATTTCATTCTGTTAATTGAATGGTGCAGTGAATTATACTGACAGGTTTTCCTCTGCTCAACCACACCAATAATTTTAGTGGAAAACAGTTATGACTCATTTAACGTGTTACCAATCTGATTTGCTAATGTTTAGAGGTTTGCGTTTGTATTTACTAGTGAAATTGGCCTACAGTTTTGATTTTTGCATTATCTTTGTCAGATTGTCGTATCAAATTTTTCTAACTTCCTAACATGATTTAGAGAAACGACTATGTATTTTTAAATCAGCTGATGTGGTTTAGATAAAGGGGCGTTTCCTGATCTTTAAAGGTCAGATAGAAGTCAGCTGTTAAGGGATGGCGGCTTGCTGTCTTTTAAATTAGTAGATATCCAGTCGCTCGAGCTTTTGGATGAATATTGGTCCACTCAGATTTTTTTTCTTGTATCACACTGGAGGGTAATCCATTGTTTGCTCCATGCCACCCCCTAACCCATACGGCAGACAGTAACCATATGGGACTATTTAAATGTAAATTAATGAAAATGTAATACAATTTTAAAAACTGCTTCCCCAGTCCTGCTAGTCACAGGTGACTAGTGGCTTCCATGTAGAGCACAGCGAAAAGAGCATTTCCATCACGGCGGAGGGGGCACAGGACAGCCCCTGCCCACTGTTGGAATTGTGGCTGCGAAGCCGTGTGTGTGACTGCCTTGGAGTGCTGTGCAGCGCTGCCTCATCTACGGTGACGTCCCCTAATGTTGCTTTGTTAAGATTTCGTATTTTCTCACTCAGATGGTTTCTTTAATGAGTCATCCGAGAACTAGATTTTGCTTTCATTATTCCTTCAGTGTTTCATCTGTTTCTAGCTTCGTTTTCACTGGAGTATTTATGATGATAAAGTCCTTTTTACTTCATATTTTCTTCTATGCTCTGAAGTTAAACGGCTCATTTATTTTCAGTGTTTCTTCACATGTGTTTTGGTAACACACATTGGTTTTATTCCTTAAACCTTACTTTAATGTAGCATTTTTACATTACTGTTTTCCTTTGGTCCTTTTAATTTTCCTTTACTCTTACTGTCCTGAGCGAGTTGCTTCCCCTTCGCCCTTGTGAATTGTAGAATTGGGTGCTGATCTGTTTGTTACTGTCCAGTCTTTAACAATCACAACTAACATTTTTCTAATGGGCAGGAGTGATAAATCTAACCTACTCTTTTCCCAGAACGTCTCTCGTCTGCACTTCTGTGCACAAAAATGAAACCTTTAGCAAAGCCTTGTTTCCCGCCGCCTTCCAAATCCTTGGCTAAGGCAATTCAGAACACTTAGTCTCATGTCATTATAAGATTATCTCTTGAATTATACACTGGAAACTAATAGAATATTGTATATCCACTGTAATTTAAAAATTTTAAAAATGTTCTAACTATGTCTTTCTGTTTCAATAACTCTCTTCAAATACATTTTACAAAAATCCCATTCGTGCCGCCATTGTCAGTTTAGACTTAACTCTATTGAAAGATGATTTGGGGAGTGTGTCCTCTTTGTTTTGTCATTCTCTCTCTGAAAGCTGTAAGATCGCTCTTTCTCCTTGCACATCAGAAGTGTTGCCACAGTATGTCTAGGGTAGTGTGTGTGTACATGCGTGTGTGTGTGCATGTGTGTGTGCATGTGTGCATGTGTGTGTGCATGTGTGCATGTGTGTGTGCCTACATGTGTGTGCATGTGTGTCTACATGTGTGTGCATGTGTGTGCATGTGTGCACGTGTGTGTGTCTGCATGTGTGTGTGCATGTGTGTGCCTGCAAGTGTGTGTGCATGTGTGTGCATGTGTGTATATGTGTGCCTGCATGTGTGTGCGTGAGTGTGTGCATGTGTGTGTGCCTGTGTGTGCATGTGTGTGTACATGTGTGCATGTGTGTGCATGTGTGTGCACGTGTGTGTGTGCGTGCATGTGCGTGCATGTGTGAGTGTGTGTGCACATGTTTAGGAATGAATGAAGTAGAAAGGTTGGGCCTTGTTGCATGCCTTGCTGAAGATTTAGAAAACTATCATACATTGGCCGTGATTGACCTTTACAAGGACATCTTTTCATTTTTCACAGAAAGATGAGAATGATGCACTGCCCATTGATTACCTGCCCCGCTTTCTCTCCCCTGGGAGACGGAGGCCTTCGTTCGCCAGCCCTTGGCCTTCCTCCCCTGTGTTAGGTGTTGCTGAAACAGCCGCAACTGCTGTCAGTTCCAGCTGCACGTTACGTGTTTTCTGCTCAGCCGTGCCATCAAGAAACACGTTTCTGGGCTCTTCCTCCTAATGATACGCTGTGGCTCACACAGAGGGGTCACAGCCTGGCCTCTGACCTCCCTAGTTAGCACAAGTTGGTTTTCTCATCTCTGCATTGTTGCCTTTTGGGGGGAAAGGGTGGGAGGAGATTATTTGCTTTGTGAGAATCAATACTTTTTCAAAAAATCAATTCCACGAATACCTCCCCATTACTATGTTTGCCAGCCCAAGTCCATCTGCTGCATCTAAGCATTTAGGATCAAGGGGCTTTGTCTCCCTGCTCAGCCACACCCACCACCTAACACTCCTATTCCCGAGAAATTGGATCTTTGTCTGTTGCCTGACAACTTAATTTTATTCTGAAAGAAACCCAAGTCACTGGACCGAGATGCTTCCAGTGGAGCTGCATTTGTGTTTCTAAATGCCGCAGCTCACACCCATATCTCTGTAGGTTGCTGGCACACCCGCGCCCGAAACAGAGAGAGAGGGAGGGAGGGAGAGAGAGAGGGAGGGAGGGAGGGAGCGAGCTGGGGTTTCGTAAAACGTCTCTTGGTTGCTTTCCTGTGTGTGATCATATCACTACCTCACTCCTTTGCCTTGGAAAGCTTTCAGTCCATGTGCACCACCAATTAATCAGCAATCGTGTGCTAAGAGCCCTCTCCCTGCCCTTCTGACGACAGGGCATATGATAAACACCTCTCGGTAAATGAGGAAGTGTGGTGCTGTACGTCCATTCTATCAGTCCCGATTCATCCCGGAGTCCGCGCTGACAGCCCCCGCTTGGTCATCCCACGTGTCTCTTCCTTTGGCTCAGTCAGCATGGCTGCCTGACCATCAGTTGAAAAGTGAGAGTTCTTTTTGTCTGTGAATTACTTTGTTTACAAAAGACTAAACTACCAGTTTGACTACTGGTTCTGTCACAGTTCAGTGATGTCAGTTTTAGCTAGAATTTAATTTGGAGGCAGTAGCAGGGAATGACAGGATTAACGAGTCTGATTAAGGTAAAACATTATAAATAAATGCGTAGCTCTGGTTTGCGACAAGCATTGAAAGGAAAGATGGTGGCCTTTTCTTGAAACTCACGATACAACGTCATCATCTCTCTTGCCATAGAGGTGGCTCATGATGTCTGTCACTGCGGCTCAGACCTATTCCCCTCCCTGCGGTATTGTTTTTGACTTGTGCAATCATTTGAAAGCTCTATTTCACCACGTTGCCTTTACTATTGTCCGCATGGACGCGCGTCCATCTCTTATAACTAATCATGCGAACTCAGAGGGATTTGCTTGAGAGCAGGATGAGTGATGACACTCGTTGGAGGGGATGTGGCCCACAGAGCGGAGGAATCTGGAAGCGGGGCCTGCGTCTCGCTCGGAGCTACTTGGACAGGCCAGCCAGAGGCAGGTTGGAGCTGGGACAGGTCCTCCCTTCTCCTGGCTGGAGAGGCTGCACTTGACCGTCACTTCGCACGGGCCCGGAGAAAAGGTTGGACCCCCCCATGGACTGCACATTCTTCCACTGCCGGACAGACCGCTTCCCAAGCCATCTCCGCTGACAGTGAATCCGGACTGGTTGGAGCCTCTGTTTCTCCACCGTTCACCACGGAAGAAGGAAGACACACCCGGAGGCTGGGGTCCCTGTGCTGCAGGACAAACCGTGCATCCGTCAGTGCCCTGGTGCAAGGCGACGGGGCGGTGATCGAGGACCCAAAGAGCGACGTGTAGTAAACAAATTGCTTAGTGGGTAAAAGCCAGGGTAAAACACTCTCCCTCGTTTATTACCCACCAAACCGTCTCCTGCCGGACCCTCCCACGGGTTCAGGGAAATGTAACAAAAGCCAAACACCAGGGGGTTCACCGACATAGTCAGTCCGCACCGGGCAGCCTTCCAACCCAGAACAGAAGCATCTGGAATGTGAGGCGGAAGACATCGGAGTCCGGAGGGAGTCATAAAACTTCAGAGTCAAAGGATACAAAGTTAGGGGTATTTCAGACCACCCGCTCCTCATGAGGAAAAAGATTTGTGTGTCACTTTAACCCAATTCTCCAGAAAATTCTTAGCACTTCATTTTAGTACGTGCCACAGGCAACATCTACAGGAAAATTCTAAATACGCTAAGTATGTGTCAAAGATGGAATGATTTAATCCAAGATTTTAAGCATATCTAAATAAATAATGAGTATGCCATACGACCCGAAAGATAGACAATCATTTCTAATCAGTTTCTTCATTTCAAAACTAATATTAATGAAATAGTTAAATAATAAAGAATATTTTAATCAAAACTTGAAAGTAGGACACAGAGAGGAGCATACATGTACTCTAACACAAACATAACTAAATGTATGTTAGGTTTCTTCTGCGCACAGTTTGCTTTTTGCAGGTTGTCACTGCATTTGGTGCTTCTGTAACTCCGCTTGACTGTGCTAATTGTTCTCTAAGTTCACAGGAGTATTTGTGTATCTACAGTTACCTGTGTTTCATGTTATGTGACACGTGGAGAATGATCACAGTTAAAATGCTGCCACCTTCAACAATCAGTGCCATAAGAGGGTGCTTTGGGCACAAGAATGCTGGTTTAGGGCACACACTGGTGCCAAACCCCGAGGCTCTAAGAACACAGCTGCTGCGCTTCACATCACGGATGTGCCAGGGGCTCTGCCCCCTGGGTTTCTGCGGGTCCTTGGGTTAGCTCCGGTCTGCAGCCCCGATACCTCTTCCCCCGGAGGAGCATTCCTTCGGCTTGTGTGGCCCTGGGGTGCTGCACAATTTGTTGGTGAGTCAGTAATTTCTGCCCGTAACTCTATGCAGAAGATCATTTACAACATGGTGTTCAAGGTGCCTACAGAGCAACGTGTTTTGGGGTCTCTGACTGATAAAGCAAATGGGTAGTAGACACGGCTCTAGGAAGCACTCCCTCCCAATCAGATTCTGAAGTGGCATTGGTCACATAGTGGAGGTGTGTGTGGGGGGTAACCCGGTAACCGGTGTCCTGTGCTGCCCTCGCAAATACTCACATTACCCCTGGTGGCAGCCGGAGAAGTCACGTGAGAGCAAATGACTGAGCAACTCAGTTGTTAGAGCAGCATCACGATTAAATTTGTGCACGTTTTTGGCTTCTCAGAATGTCCGACAGAGCAAGAGAAAGAGGACCGATCACACAAGCTCAGAGAACTAGTTGTCTTCCCACAGGGAAGTCAGAGGGATTCCAGCTCCGAATATGAGTGGGGACTGACAAAGCACTGATGGCAACTTTGAGCAAGTTTCTCCTCTCCTCAAGTGCCAGAGGGTTAAGGGGAGGACCAACACTGGGACTGGGCCGGCAGAGTGGCGGTGGGAATGCCACACGCCAGGTCTCGAGGTCTGACAAAGGCAGTGCTAGGGAGGGATGGGAGGGAGGCGGCGTGGCCTACGTGACAAGGCCGAGGACTTCGGATTGCCGAAGTTCCCTAACCCTCCTCTGTCTGACATCGCACAGCTCTGCGATCATGCTCGGCACATTGTTTCATTCATTTATTTTTGTTGTTCTTATTGTAGTTGTGAATTGTTTTTGTTTTGTTTTCCTAGTTTGTTTTGATGGGTGACTCAAAGAATGCTTCCCGTCGCTGAGATTCGTAGAATCTCATGAATATGGATGTAGGTTGTGATTACTCACTCATCATTGACAGTTCTCTGGAGCAGTGATAAACATGATTTTCAGTGACAATGGGATAATTACAGTCTTGTATTCCTGACTAGCTCTTCGCCACCACTGTTGCTGGTTCTGTCATTGTGTTTGGAGTCACATGGCTCCCAGTTCACCAGCAATGATCTCTTCATCCTGTAATCTGCAATCAATTGTGCTGAGTTAACTGAACCACCTCAGGGAGCTTGCATACATTTATGTGAGTGAGATTATTCTAAACTAGACCATGAATACAGTCATCGCTACACAGTGACACGGAACCAAGTTCTGTCTAGTCAAGCAGTAAACTTGAAGTAGGGGGACATGCTCTACAAAGTAGAAAAATGTAACCAAGAACAGAATTGTTTAACATAATTGTGGTTGTATTAGGAGAAAACAGTCTATCAAGAAAAGTCAGCCTTATGGAATTTTGCACATGTTATCAGAGTATTAGATTGTCCACTCAAACATTTCCTCAAATCAAAGGGCACCTCTGTACTGGGAATGAGACCACTCAACCGCAGGCATCAAAAACATGGAATGACAATGACCCGTCACACTCAGGTGGGAACCTGAGAAATGTGTGTGTGTGTGTGTGTGTGTGTGTGTGTGTTCCCAGAGGGACTTCCCCATCCTTCCTCTTGCAATTTGCACAACCTCCTCCCCATCACCTGACTTGGAACCATCCATACTGATCTCATGAGACCCTTCATTCTCCATCTAATCTGCCTCCACAAGGAGCTTGGGACTCCCATGCCAGCCCTCATTCCCTGGACTTAATTACTTAAAATCTCACCAAGCATGTATGTGAAAGGTACACCATCTGGGTCAGGCGATGACACCTCCCTCCCGGAGTCTTTGCGCAATGCTTTCTGGAGGTCAGGCTTCCAGAAAATTCCCTCATATTTCCTAACCGCTTCTGTGAATGTTTCATGAAACTTAATGAATAAAGGATGGAGAAAGGGAGCAACAGCAGAAGAGGGTGGGAAGTTTGGCCAAGGAAACGTTTTCGGGTTTTGTTTAGAGTACAAGGAAGCTCTCTGATGTGGTTTACGTTTTCCCAAAGATCGCTTTGGCTGTTGTATGGGAAATGGGTAAAGAAGGGTAAGAGAGAGGTAACAGAACCATTTATCAGTGTGCTAGGAAGTGTGTGTGGAAGACACTGGCCTTTGGACAAATGAGCTAGCCATGGACATGGAGACACAGTGAACGAATCCTGGATGTATTTTTTTTTTAATGTAGTTTTTATTAATTTCTGGTTGTTGTTGTTTTTAATCTTCTAATTTGGATAACAGTCATGATTCCAGCTGGATGTATTTTGAAGGTAGACCTGCCACAATTTAGTGATCCTTTCGCTACTGGGTAAGAGGACAGTTGCTGTGAGTGGACTCCTGCATGGATAAAGAAATCATTTATGGAGATGAGGACGATTTCAGGAAGAATGGGGCTGGCACAGCAGGAGAAGCTGTGAGAGTGTGGCTGTCCTTGAGGTTAAGACGGCTGATTGATACCCCCGTGTCATATGGAGTCTTAACAGATACTTGTGCATGGAAGTCTGACTTCGGGAGAGACTTCAGCAAATAGAAATTCCTGTACCGCCTCTTGTGTTCCACCATTAAGGATGAGAACAGCTCATGACGAAGTTATTATGTTATTACAGTTGTATAAAAAAATAGTTTGGGCCATTTGCATGATTTTTGTTTTTTGTTATTTTTTTACTATACGTCTGAATAAGAACATAAAATCATTTCTAGAATTCTGGCTTATAGAATTTTCTTGAACAAGCATGTGATTGGTTTAATTATAAGTACAAAATAGATGGCATATACAAGCACAAAGTCGTGCGTCAAATAACAAAAATTAGAGGATTAAGGAAGTCAGTCAAGGTATGTGAAAGATCTAAATTTCAGGTTCTTAAGTAAAATACAGCATATTCAAATTAGCAAACTAAGTTCTGCCCTTCACTGTTAATAATATATTAAATGTATAACTTTTGCCCAAGATTCTCCAGTACTTAAAAAAACATTCTTTTTAATTAATTAAAAAAAAAACATTTTGTAAGAAAATGTCCTGATAATTGTCTTCTCTGTTATTAAATAACCAGTAAAAAAGGTATTATTCTTTAATGAGTCCACACTTTGTCTCAACATATTTTAAAAGATACTCAATAACTAGCTGTTAAAATATATTATGCTGTTGTTATTTTTAAATGTGAAATAGTTCAAACATATAAACTTATAGATAGTGTTAATAAATACATACCTACTACTCAGGTTGAAAATGTGTTACCATCTTACTGTATTTGCCTCAGGATTTTTTCACCCCAAGAAATAAAAATTTGCAAGTCTAGTTTGTTTATATTTATATAAAGCATAATACGTGTATTTTTTAATATGGATATTTCATTCCCCCAATACAAGGTTGGCCTGCCATGTGCCAAGTTTCTGCAGTGGGTAGACCTGTTTCAGTACTCCTTCCTCTCATTGGTCACTATGTCTACTCCTGTAATAATATTGTATTCCCTAAATTGTTATCACATTTTATTAATTCTAGAGCAAGTATTCCTTCTTTCTTTCCTTCTTCAATATAATTTTGTCTTTTCTTGTCCTTTAAGAGTTCCATATGACCTTCAGGATCAGCTTAAGTTTCATGTTGAACTAGGAGTATGTTGCATTTTTATTTAAATTGAATTGTTTAGAAAGTAACTTAGGGACAGCTGCTATTTTTGAGTAACATAATTCTCATTCACTAATACAACATTATCGCTCCATTTATTCTGTTCTTTAAACTGTCTTTAAGGATCTTTTGCATGTCTGTTGGATTTTCTTATGCATGTTATGTTCTCTTGTTGTTGTGACTGTTGTTTCATTATTGCATTTGTCACGTTTTTCACTGTTTTCTGCAAGTATATACAACTCTATTGACTTTCGTGTCAATTGGTTTTGGATTCAGCAATCTTGCTGGACTCTCAGTTTAGTAGTCACTTGGACTTTCTACAGACACAATCTCATGTTGCCCAAATAACGAAAATACCGCCCCTCTCCCTCCAGACCTTAGCTAGCATACTCTCCATTCTTGCATTAGTGCGTTGGCCACAACTCATGTTGGACAATATTTCAAAATTCACAGTGGTTAGAACGAGATTGCTAACGGGGGTGGGTAGAAAGAGAGGAGGAAAACCTGCAGAGAACACTTACATTTAGGAAAGCCAAAGCACAGCCTGAGAGGGAGCCAGGGATGATCAGAGCGAACTAACCCTGAAAGCAACAGTGTCCCAGCACTGGAGGAAACGTTGAAAGGAGAAGCTGGTGCAAGCAGAACCAAACGCTGCAAAGGCCATTGTTTCTGAGAAAAGCCCACTGGATTGTGCAATCCTTTTATATCATTGGGAAACGAGTTTCAGAAGAATGGTCACAGTGAAGTTAGCTTCCAACAAGTAAAGCACTAAAAAACAGTCACAAGTTGAAGCTAGAGGGGGAAAAAGAGAACATTCTTTCAAATCGTTCAGGGGAAAAGGAAGAGACGAAGTGAGCGTTGCACAGTTGAGGTGGAATTTGCTGGTTTTAAAGAAGGGGGAGACGGGATTTATTGTCGGCCGACAGGGAGGAGCCACTGGCCGTAGAATGATGGAGAGCAAGGTCAAGTCCAAAAACAAGTGAGTAGGGAACGAACACATGGGACAAGGAGCGAAGCCTGAGTAAAAGAAGGACGCGTTCTCTGGAGCGCTGGTGCGGAAGCAGAAAGGGGACGTAAACGTGAGCAGAAGAGGGCCGGGGGCAGCATGTCGGAAAGGCCCGAGGGGGGTGGCAGGGGCAGAGGTGCGTCACCGAGAACTCAGCTTCACTAGCCTCTCTCCAGGGCCTGTGGTCACCGGAGGACACCGGTGGGTCAGCAAGAGAGGCCCAACACATTCTAATGCACGATTTACAAACCCCAGTGTCCCAAATGGCAGGGGACACGCACATTCAAAAAGCATTTTCCGTTCAAGCACCTTAAAACATGTGCCCGACATGCAGCAGAAACAGCAGAAACAGAAGAGGCCACCACCAGCGACCGGCCCGCAGCCACCCTCCGGAGGGCGAGGTGACTGTGGCTCAGCCGTGAAGCACTCACAGCCCAACGGAGGCCCAAAGGAGGCCCACCCCACGTAGAATTTCTTTCTATAAAAATATCATTTCGATTCAAAGTAACTGTCATGGAACGTTTCTCATAACAAAACATTAAAATATTGCCATTCCGAACGTCTTCTGTTGTCTCAAACAATTACCCTTCTTTCCAACTTAATGGCCGTAGCATTTTGGGGTTTTGTTACCGGTGTCACCGGAGGTGGGGGCGTGTGCGTGCACGTGTGTAGTCAACAAACGAATGTCATGGCTTTGTTTGTTTGGGTGACTTAGCGCTGAGATGTCATCGCTGCAATGAAGGCCCTGGTGGCGGGTATGTGTGCAAAATGAAAATGCTATCCAGATGGCCATGCAGCGGTGAGCAATGACAATTATCCTCTCATTGTTTTATTTTTAAAAACATCTCATAGGCTGAATTTTTGGAGCAGTTTTACATTGACAGCAAAATTGAGGGGACAGTACGGAGAGTCCCCTACACCCCCTGCCCCTGCACAGGCTCAGCCTCCCCTACTCTTCACATCCCACACGGGAGGGCAACACGAGTCACAGCTGAGGAACCTGCGCCGACACATCCCTGTCACCCCAAGTCCCCAGTGTACAGGAGGACACTCTCTTGGGTAACATCTACGGGTTTTAACTAATGAATAATGGCACTGTCATATCAAAGAATAAGTCACTGTCCTAAAATTCTGAGGGTCTAGTCTATGCACCCCTGCTCCCCCTCATTCCCTGGCCAGCGTGGGGCATCTCGGTGGCTTCCCAGGTGTGGAAGTCAGGCATAAAGCCGCCACCCACGTCCACGTGTGGGCGGAAGTTCTCAACTTGTCTGGGCAGGTAGCCCCGGGTGTTACTGCCAGGATGTAAGTCCAGTTTAGCTTCATGAGAAACTGCCCATCTAGCTTCCAAAGTGGCTGTGCCCACCAGCGACGAACGAACATTCTCCTGCTCCTTGTCCTTGCTAGCATTTGGTTTCATCCACGTGTTTGATTTTGGCCTTTCAAATAGGTGTCTAGTGGCATCTCATTGTCTCAATTTGTATTTAGCTAATGACATGCGATGGCGAACAGCTTTCCCTTGTGCATTTGGCATTCGTGTATCTTCTTAGTGAGGTGTTTGTGTCTTTTGTCCATTTTTTAATCACGTTCTTCATTTTCTTATCACTTAGTGTTAAGGGTTTTCTGTACATTTTGGGTGACAGTCCTTCGTCAGATGTGTCCTTTGCAAACATTTTCCCCGGGTTTGTGGCTGGTCTTCTCACTCTCCCGACGTCGTCTTTCACAGAGCAGAGGTTTTTAGTTTTAATAAAGTTCAGCGCGTCGATGCTTTCTTTCATGGTCAGCATATGTGGAGTTGTATCTAAAAAGTCACCACCATAACCAAGGCCATCTAGATTTTCCCCCTCCTCTTGCATTGGTTTGCATTGACATGTAGGGCTAACATTTATTTCGAGTTCATTTTTTGGGAAGAATGTAAGATCTGTGCCTACATTCATTTGCTTGTAGGTGGATGTCTGGTTGTACTGAAAAGACGGACCACCTGCACTTGGGTCTACACCTGGGCTCCCTATTCTATTCCACCGAGCGTGTGGACGGTTTCGCACCCGTGATTGTTATGTTGTGTAGTAAGCAGAACTGTCTTGGGCCACGCAAACTGTACAAACACGGACAATAGCTGATGAGCTCTCTGCTCTTCCTTCATCTCATCTCCTCTTTGCCTTTTATTGATTTACTTTTCTTGAATGGACAAGTAACCGTGCTCTCCCGTGGGTGCTGGCTGCGAAAACTAGAAGCACATGAGCATGCTTTCTGCAGCTCTTTAAAGGAGTGAAACAGAGCCAGCTGGGGAGGGCGGTCTCCCCGTGCAGGGAGATGAGACCTCCTCTGGCCTTCCATGCCCTTCTTCGGCGTCGGAAGTCAGGCCTCGGCCACGGCTGGCTCCCTGATGTGCGGCAGCAGCTCCTAGACCCTAGGGGGAGAGTGTGTTTGGCCCAGAGTTGTTCTTGGACGTGTCTTTGAAGGCCCAAGCGTTCCATGCTAGAGGGAAAAGAAAGCCAGGGAGCTGGGCCTAAGCAAACACTGCTTGTGATAACAGGGTCGCCCCACCGGCCTCCAGAGAATGACACGAGTCCACGCAGTCGGGCCAGAGAAGAAGTTGGAAGAAGGCCGTCCCCAGGGAGTCGTCCATCAGCTGTGGCACCGGCGGTGGCAAGTGGAATTCCTCAGTCTCGGCCCCAACACGCTTGTTTTTGGAAAAAGCAAACAAGAGTGCGGGATGAGGCAATAAACAAGTCGGGAAAGGATTAGCTGTGGAGACGGCCCTGTGTCGTACTTCTTTGGACAAATGTAAGATCGTTCGTGTGTTGCCAGTTGGCCTGGCGTTTTGCATCATTAACCACGCGGTACGCCGAGGACCTACAAGGAATGTCAGGCATGCAGGTCACTGCTCTGTCCCCTCTGCAGGCCTGCGGGAGGCTGGACTAAGAAATGTCAGAGTCGTCGTCGCATCACCCGCCCTTAGGGATTAGGTAGAACCCCGTCTCTCTCAGAAGCCGTTGAGACCGTTACTCCTGTTTTCTTTTCTCTATTTTGACCTCATGGGCAGTCCCTGACAATGCTAGCCTTCGCACACAACAAGCTCCCCCAAATTCTGTCCCGCACTCTGAGAGGCGGAGTGTGCTGTTATCGGGCCGAATCCTTGTCACTCGGATTTCAAAGCTACATCTTATTTAATGACCTAAGAGCGTGGTGAAGGAATCGCTTCACCCACGTCATTCAGAGTGAGATTTATTAGGTTTGCCCTCCTCATTCTCTGACTCAAGGCTTACAAGGGGGTGGGGAACTAGGAGCTCTCTTGCCAATATTGAGTGAAGGTACAATTGTTAACTCTGGAGGGGGTCACTTCAGCATTGCCAACCGCAGTTTAACACCTACACACCACCCAGTGGCCCGGAGATTGCGGCCCTCAGCATCTGTCTGACAGACACTCACGCATGTGTGCCCAACCCACGGATGTTCACAAGGGTGCCCCCTCTAACATTTCCGTACTGATACAGACAAGCGGCCAGGGAAGGATCCTCCCAAATAATGGAAGGTAAACAACAAAGCAGGTTATATAAGAATAGCATAAATGTTAAAACAAAGGCAATATATGTGTGTGTTCATATTTACAATTTATGAAATCTGTGGGGATTAGCACTGGGAATCAGGGAGACATTTTGTATTTTAAAGTCATATTTCTATTTTTTCAAATGCATGGATTATTTTTACGATATACTGCTGCATTTCTTCAAATCTGGGGCCCTGGTACTCCTTGATTCTACCTGAGAATATCAACAAAAGGTTTTTAATCGGCAATATCAGGACTGTCACTCATCTGCATCTACTAGGCTCCATTGATTGTCAGATGCATCCCCAGTTACTTTACTTGAAAAAAAAAAATTAAAATATTTATATAAATTGTCAAGAATGGCGAGAAATTATAAATTAAAGCTATGCCAAGCAGTTCTCATTATGTTGTACAACTGAAACGAATGTGATGAAGTGAGTCAATTATACCTCAATTAAAAAAATAATTATTGATTCATCTTAACTTCAACACAGTTTATCAGGTCCAAGTTAATCTTCTACGGACAAGTAACCACTTTGTAGTTATTTTTATTTCAAAGGCTAAACTAGTCCCCTAATACTCTGTTGATTTTCTGCTGGATTATATACACTCTGTCTTTCTTAGCTGGATTGTTTTCTTAAATAATTTAACGTTGCTAGACTACCTTTTGTGGTTGATTATTATTAGAGCAATATATGGTCAAACTGTGTGTCATGTCAGTCTTATATTGCCTAATTTTAAAAAAAAAGATGATGTACTGTGCAATTGTACACCTGGAACCTACATAATTCTTGCTAACTCATGTCGCCCCAATACGTCTAACAATAAAAATTGTTGAAAAGCAAAGGAAAGGATTGATTCACGGAATTGGAGCCTAATGCACCCCATTCTGTTGGCATTCCGTTACGCTCTCACAGCACGGTGAATGCATCTCACTCACGTCTACATCTAGAGGTCCAAGTGCGACTGCAGCACTTGGGTGGGCATGGGCTTTCATGCCCTCTAATCCAACCTCTGCTTCACCGTAGAGGTCAGACCAGAAGGCAAGCTTCTTGCCTCCACCCTGTGCTCAGCTGCCATGCGGTGTGGCCAGACATCCTGGGTCCAGCCAATGGAAGAACCAAGCTTCTCTCACACCCAGTCAGGCGTGTGCCTGTGCATGGTGACAGCTGCCCGCAATCGGCTGGGTTACGGGGGGCTAGCAAAAGCTCAGCATTTGGATAGGAATGTAAAAGGAACAGCCCACCCATGAGCCTGCCTAAGAGCACAGTGTTAGGGAGGGCTCCAGACAACACCAAACCAAACGCACAGGACACTACAAAGTGACTCTTTGCATTGTGCAGACATTGTCCCCAGAAATAAACCAACAACCCTAAATGGAAAACAAGCCAGAAATCCTCACATTTAGTCACTGAGGTTTAAAATCCTCAGCAACAAGAAAAAGAAAAAAGAATATATATATATATATATATATATATATATATATATATATATATATATATGCTTGACATGCACACACATACTAAAGTGGAAAAGGGAAAATCATCAAGTATTCCGGAGAGGTGGAATTGGATTATTTTTGTATTTCCTCCGCAAGTGTCCATGTAATGTAAATACTAAGTATAAGTACTCCCTTCGTCCACCATTGTTGCCCATGACTTCTGTGGATCCTGATGTTGAATAGTCTCCTCTTCACTTCCAAACACTTCCCTGCTCTTCGGCCCAAGCCCAAGCTGTTCTCCCCTCTGTGCTGCTTGGGGTTGCAGTCACAGCTGCACTTGCTCTCCGGCTTCCAGCTCAGCGTTGGGCTCAGGGTCAGCCCACCCAAGGGTTGTTCTCACGTTCTAATCCGAGGGACCACCACGTCCCCGTGAGTTTGGCCCACCTGGTGTTTTGAACACTGAGCCAGGCTGCACCTGTCCCTTTGCCCTCCTGTGTCTTTGCACTTTGTCTGTCTGGTGGGCTCCAGGGTCTGTTCTCACACCACCCCAATACTGGCATGCCTGCTGTCGGGTAATGGACCTGGAGGTCTGCCATCCCAGCGCGCTAACAGGGATCTTCGTCTTGATACGTGATCTGAAGCAGGAAAACTCACTTCAAAGGACAAGCAGCCCTGGAGGTGCCTTTGTAAACAGCAGCCTGCTTGCTCCAGGTTTTGGTGGCCTCCTGCCCGCTTTAATTCTCGGGGGCCTGCTAGGAGAGCTGACCGAGTGACTCTGGAAGAGAACCTGGAGATTTGTAGTCATTGTTGAGACTCTAATGCCAATGCTTTTAAAAAGTGTTGGTCTAATTCTCTTCGGTAGGTGTCAGACACAAGATTGATCAATTTGTCACTTCATTAGTTCTTCCTTTAGCCTGTTTTCAGGTAGGGTTTTGTTCACGGCGAACCCCTTTTGGACTATAGGTTCTCAGTTTTTCCTTGAGAATTTTAAAATACCCGTTGGTGGGTGACATCTGCTTCAATCGATTCACCGTCATTTCTTTTTCAAACCAAATCTGTAAAGTATCAGCGTTAACCAATATTTTGTCGAAAAGTCCCAGTCAAATGGGCATGTCAGGAAAAAATCAGGAGTGAATGAGCATTTATTGGTATTGACTGAGTCAGATGGGCTCTAGGCACCTTGTATGCAAATTCTACTAAATTCTCAAGTCACTGAGTGGGTATTTCCATGTCTTATAAGGCGTCTGAGTGCAGAGTGGTAACTGCCTAGCAGCTGAGCCCGATTCAAATTTCAAGTCAGCTTGACTCTCAAGCCTCAGGTCCCTCTCACATCGTCCTGCCTTGATACACGTCTCCCCCACAGATGTAAGGGAATCATGACGTTATCGACCTCGATAACATCTGAAGAGTCACACGAGGCCATCGGCTATATCCATGGGACCCTACCCGTTCTCATGAACTGTCAAGAATCAAAGGACGCTACCTGTTCAAGTATTTATAGAATCTCTGCTTGGACCTGTAGTAGTTCAGAGAACAGCCGGCAAAATCTCCTTAGCATTTGCTTCTCCTCGAACCCCCTTCCCTCACACCCCAGTGTACCCCTAAGAGGCAGATACCTAAGAAAAAGATTTATTACCTTGGCCACCACCGACATCCAGAGCCAAGGATAACAGCTTGCCTCTAAAACCCTCCAGAATCGTGTGTGCTGCTTGTAAAAATAAACAGCAACAAACATTATCCCCGGAGGATTGGTAGATGGAGTTTCACAATGCCTCTGGTGCAAAACTGCAGGATTAGAAAGAAGCAAGTGGTTCAAGTTAAATGGAAACAATGTGAAAATTAGAAAATCAATTTCAATCGGTTGAAAATATGTGTTAATAAGAAATGAAAACATCTCTTTGTTTCACAATCCTTGCTGGTGAAATTTAGAAGACGGAAGAAACTAGCTACTAAGGATATACTAAATATGTGTTAACAAGTGAGTTTATCATCATTCGTATCTAGAATGGGAAGAAGTTTATGTAGGAACTAGTCTGATTATTGCATTTCACTCTGATGATGAAATCATTTGCCCAAGGTCATCATATATATTGTGTTATAAATAGAGCTAAATTTGATGATATATTTATACTTCCTACAATCAAAAATATTTAGTTCAAAAGAACACAAAACATGGTTACCCTCATTCCATTTTGCATAAAGATTTGACTGAAGTGTAACAAATCTAGAAAAAATGTAGAAATTACAACTGTCCAGCTCAATTCATTTTCATGATTGATTGACATAAGTCAGCACCCCCAAAGACCCATTGGATACCCTCACTGTGACCACTACTCTGACTCTAACAGCAAAACCTAGTTCTTATTTGGAGAATATACAGAAGAATTTAATTAAGATCCATTTAACTATCACCCCAGATTTGTCAAATATTCACAGTGGGTGTTATTAAACTACCTTTTAAAAATATTTTAACATTTACCTTGATGATTACTATGCAATAACTCACTTTTTGCTAGCTAGCTCTGTGAGTTCTGACAACTGCATAGAACCTCCCCCAGAGTCACGGTGCAGGCCACGGCCTCCAGAAAGTTTCCTCATGCTGCTAGACAGCCCTCTTCCCCAGCCTTCACCCAGACAACAAACTGGAAGGTCAATTTGCTTTTTCTAGAATGAATTTACACAGTGCATGCCCTTTTGGATCAGGCCTTGTCCACTTAGCATAATACATCCATGTTGTCACATGGATCTGTAGTTCATTCCTTTTCTTTGATGAATAGTATCTCAGTGTCCAGATGCACAAGAGCTTATTGTCCACTCACCACCTGTGGTAGCTTCCAGATTCTGGAGATGATGCATGAAGTGGCTATAAATATTCACATTAAGGCTTTTGTGCAAACGGAAGTTTTAATTCCTCCTGGGTGGTATGGTAAGTAAATATATGCCTAATGTTCTAGAAAACTGCCAAAATGTTAAGGAAATGCTTTGCATTCCCACAGTGATGCCTGAGGGTTTCCTGCTAACACATTCTTATCTTTTTCACTTTTAGGTATTTTAATAGACAAGTAATGGTATTCCATTGTGTTTTTAATTTGCATTTAATTAATAACTAATGGTGCTAAACATCTTTTCATGTGCTTAACAAGTTAAAGCATATTCTTTTATTCCTAATTTGATGATTCCTTTTTTTATCTTATCATGAATGGATGTTAAATTTTTTTCACATCCTTTTTCTGAATCTACTGAGATGATCACGGATTTTTTTTTCTGTTTTACTACATTTACATAGTGAATTTCATGGCTGGATTTTTAAATGTTGACATAATTTTGCATCCTGGAATAAACTCCACTTGGTAGATATATTATCCTTTTTATGTATTGCCAGATATGATTTCCAATATTTGATTGGGAGTTTTTTTCATGTATATTCATGAAGAATGTTTGTCTTGCAGTGTCCTTTCGTTGTAGAGTCTGTTTGAGTTTGGTATCAGGATAATGTCCACCTCATTGAAGAAAGTGAGAAATATATCTTTTCTTTTACCATTTTCTGGAACATATCATGTAGGATTGATATTTATTCTTCCCTAAATATTTGGTAAATTTCCTAGTGAAACCATCTGGACCTGGGGCCTACATGGTCAGAAAGTTATTAAGTATGAGTTTGTTTTCAAAATAGATATAAAACTATGTAAGTGGTAAATCTCTCCCTGAGAACGTTTTGGTAGCTTGTGTTTTATTCTGTATTTTTTGTTTGTTTTTTTGGTTTAACCAAACTGGTACAAGTTTATCCATTATATCGCTCTTTTCAATAAATACCTTTTGACTGCATTGAGTTCTTCTACCCCGTGTGTGTTTTTTACTTTTAGTATGTTTGTCCTTGTCTCTCTTACTTCCTCCCTTGACGTGCTTTGGGTTTACTTTGCTCTTCTTTTTCTAAATCAGGAAGGTAGAAACTTAGATGATTTGCTTGAGCACTCCTAAATAAGTGTTTATTCCTATGACTTTGCCTTTAAAAACTGCTTTAGTTGCATCTGATACATTTTCACATGTTGTACTCTCCACTTTTCTTCTCTTCAAAGTTCTAATTTCCCCTGAGACTTCCTCTGTGACTCATTTCTTTAGAAGTCTGGTGTTTATGTTATGAATGTGTGTGGATTTTTCCAGACAGCTCTTCCACACAGCTGCTGGCATTATTCAAACTAGGCAACTCTCGGCCTGTTCAGCTCGCCTTGCCTGTTTCTTCCAGAAGAAACCACAGGACACGCTCTTGCCCACATTTTCCCCGCCCACCTCTGCCTCCTGACCAATCCGCTGCTTCCCCACCGCTAAAGTACTGGGCAGTCCTGATAGATGGAACCAATTTCCTGAGCAGCAGGCTATTACTGTGAAATATTTTTCCCCAGTATTATTTTTAATCAAACTCTGTGCGTACTTTTTTTTTCCTGATCCTTAACAACATCCTGAAGTAATATAGATGCACCCAGTTAGGTGCATTTATTAACTGTCCAGGCAATGTGGTTTAAAACTTCAACCTAATATCCAGCTTAATCTCAGCTCCACCTTTCCCTCCGTCTCAGGGAGGGGCTGTCCTTTTTGGCCATCTGGGCCCTTAGCCTCCTCTCCCCAGTGGAGTTCTCTGACTTGTCCATACAGCACCCTGGCATTGCCACATCCTGCCTCCTCCTTTTACCACTGGACTCCTTTACCTGGAGCCCAGGAGATCACAGAGGATCTCTGCTGAGGGCAAGGGACACTGGGGCATGCTGCTTTTTACTATACCGTGCTCATTACCGACCTACTTTTATTGGCTGCTGTAGCAAAACTCCTGTCTTCAAACATCTCCGGGCAAGAAGCAGGCTATCATCACTGTAGCCAAAATTCTACCTGGTAAGTCTGAAAATTCTGGTTGCCTCTCTGTTATTTTCAGAGAAAGCTTTGTAGACCAATCTTCAGCTCCTTTTCACCCCTTATTTTCTTTCATTGGCCTAAGTGTTATGAAAGCAATTTCCAGCACTCAGTGATCATAATTACAGTGTTCAGCAGCCCCTGGAGTATAGTTTCAACTATATTTTCTTTGGCAGGTGGAGAAAAGAAAAGAGAAATAATAGAATGGACGATTAAAGAAATCTTGCCAATTAGAAAACTAATAGAGCGTTTCTGTATGTAATCTTGTGGCAAATTTGATTTTACCTGGAGTGAAACTCTGAGCATTTAAGGAAGACATATTTCTACTGTGTCTTAGAAATGCCAACATCAGTCATTTTATAGTGATGATTTGAGTCATTCTGGGCACCATGAAGAGTGCAATCTATTTGTCAATGTATGCCTTTTCCATTTAAGGCTGAGATACAATAGCAATAATGGGCAGCCAACATGACGTGACTGAGTACTCGCTTTTCAGATGAAAGAAAGAATTACTGTTCTCTTTTTATTAAAAAGAAGACTTGCTAACATCAAAGCAAAGAGAATTTTCACAAACCTGTTGAGTTAGCCCAAATTTATGTAACAACAAATTAGTAGAGGGTTTTATCCATTTGAGATTAAAATTCAATGTAACTAAAATGTAAAATGGATGTTCCCTCTGAGAATTACTCTTTTGATAAATAAAAGTTACGCTGCCGGTATTGGTACAGCCGTGTTCGTAGCACCATTACTCAAGAGAAGCAAAAGGTGGCAGCAACCCACGTGGCCATCCGTGACTGGATAAAAAAGATACCGTGACATGTCATTCAGTGTTAAGAAGGAAAGAGATTGTGACCCACAGTGCAGCATGGACGCACGTGGATGCCATGAACAAATCTTGTGTGATTGTACCCACATGAGGTTCCTGGAATAGTCAGATTGATAAAAACAAAGTGGAACGGTGGTGGGAAGGGGCTGAGCGACGGAGACGACAGGTTCGTGTGCAATGGGCGTCGTGTTGCACTTTGGGAAAAGGAAAACGGTCTGGAGGGGGATGGTGGTGGCGGTCACACAATGTGAGTGTTAGTGCCAATGCATTACGCATTTAAAAACGGTTCAAATGCTTTATTCTGTTAAAGTATATTATGTCACACGTACTTCATCACAATAAAAAATGAAAACGAACCAAAATATAACAGGAGAATCCAGACTCTTCGCAATAGGAAACGCTTTAACAGCACTAAGTGTAATTCAGACATGTGACAGACTGTGACTAATGGCAGACACTATATCCTGCAAAAGGAGACCCAGCTCTGAGGAAGTTGGCTTTTCGTATGTGGCAGCTGTCTGAAAACAAGGGTGGAAAGTAGGATCAGGGAGTCCCCCCGACACCTTCCCGTTGCTTTGTTCTTTCAATGGGACATGTGTGGGTGGTGACATTAAGATGCACAAAAGCAAAATGTTAAGTTTAGGTTTGGTGGTGCCGCTGCCGCACGAATTACAGACGGACAATGGTGATCAGAATCAGGCTGGTTCAAGGGTTATGCCCCAAAGGACAGAACGCTGCCCAGTCCCCGTCTCACAGTGTTTAGCTTAATCAGCTGCCACGTCCACTCAAGGCAGGTGCCATCTTGGCAGCCTGGGACCCGGGCAGAGGCAGCAGGCGCCCCAACCTGGGAAGGGGTTCATCCCTGCACAGCTTACCGCGAAGGTCCCACAAACGTGTTTGAGGACCCCTAAGAAAATAGAAAGACCCCTGGAGTAGAAATCATCATTCCTGTCGGCACAGCTCTGTCCCCAAACCCTACTGGGGCCATCAGGAGATCACCCCGTCTCTCTGAGCTCAGTGTCCCCAGCAGACTGAGTTGGTTGTGCCCAAGCCCTTGATGCTAAACACCCCTGATCCACGACGGACCCCTCATGGAGGAGGTAGGCCCAGGGACTCCCGGAGTGACAGCGGGGCGTCAGCCGGGCCCACCGCGGTTCGCTGAGGGGCTAACAGGTCCACCCAACCGCCTTTCGGCTTTTGCAGGAAACACGTACTTGGCACGAAACTGGGGAGTGCTGGTGGGGGCGGCTTCGATTTGGGGCTCAGTGTCCGGTCTCACGCGCCCAGCGCCCTGCCCTGCGGGCTCAGGGTCTTACGCGCCCAGCGCCCTGCCCTGTGGCGGCAGGACGGACCAGACCTGGCACAGAACAGTGAGGAGTCCTCCCTCCCGGCCACGCCGCGCCCTCCCGCGGACGTCCTCGTCCCCTGACGAGGGGCTGCTGTCCCTCACAGGCCTGCCTTCCCCAGGGCCCGGCATTCCCCTCGCACGTTGTTGCCCACCAAGCCCCCTGCCCTGCTCACTTCCAAATAGCACTTTCCGGAAGCCAGGCTGGCTTGGAGCCCACGAGGTCAGGAGTAGGGGGCCCTCCACGCGCGTGGCTCAGGGAGCCCCTCCTCCTCCTCAGGTGGCTCCTGGGCACCCTCTGCAGTCCCAGGTGACGGTGAGCGCCAGAATGGCACCACACCCCGCCGGCCCTGCTCGCTGTTAGGCCCAAGACCCGGGGGAGACGCCTCGTCCCCCGTTAGCTTCCGTTTCTGCAGCTTTCAGCGGGCAACGAGCGTGCCGTGACGACCAGAGAAAACGTGCGAGACGTTTCCAAGCCCGCATCCCACCAGCCTTGGTTCTTACTATTCTACAAGTCGTGGCACGTTTGTATTTCTCGGATGTTTCTCTTTGCCCTTAAAAGGACAATCTCATAGGCGGCTTTGGGGTCTGATGTTATTGTAGCTGCTGCACAGTTGGGCCAATTGATCTTTGCACAACCTGGAGGCCCAGCGCACGTCACAGTCAGGACTATTTTCTACAGTAAATATGCAAATTTTCCAACAAATGACAGTAACAAACTGGGGGCTGCTCCTTGGGAACGTTGGTCTTTTTATTTGGAAAAAACGAAAAACGGCTTGGTCACATTCTCTCCCTTTTTACATCCAGACCGTGTCTGGAAGCTGAATTTTATCAAATCCGTATTTCCACCCTTGGATCGTCCCAAACCATCCAGGTGCCGGGGCCACATCTCGGGAAATGCTGATTCAGTGTCCCCCCAGAGTGGGGTTGGGGGGTACGGTATTTGAAAATATGACATCAGAAGAGCTGAATTAAATCCGTGCAGGGGAGTGTGGGTTATTATAAAGCTCAGCAGGGTTTCTCCGAATCATTCGTGATTTTTGGAGTCTTGTGCACAGCTCACAGAGATGAGCCTAGAATTCCAATGGATTCTATTTCCATGGGAACAAGAACCCCGGTGGTCCTTCCTGTTCCCAGTCCTGTCTGTAAAAAGGCGCCTTGTGGTCCCTCCAAATAGCTGCCATGCAGTGACATTCTGCTCTCCATTGCGTGTAACAGCATGACATGCACAAACGCAGTGGCGCACAGTGCAAGCGTTTCCCCCTCCGTAGGTCATCCTCGTAAACAAAAGTTTTTAGAGCTGATGTCCACCTCTCTGATTTTACAAATAAAGAAATTGAAACCTATGGTAAATAGTGATTTTGCCTAAAGTCACTCAGCAAGGTGAATTTTTTTCTTTTTTTTTTTCTTGTATACTTTATGTAATAACTCCTATTTTTTCTTGCAGGGTAGAGAAATGAATCCATCTTATAAAAACAGCATTCAGAAAAATTCATTGTCAAAACACAACAGAACTGTCAGCAAACTTCAGAAAGTCCAAGATATTGATTATACTCCACAGTTCATAATAATTTTCTGACTCTTGCAAATCCTCTCGTTAAAATAAAAACTCGTGAAGTGTGAAGCATACTCTAACACTGCTCTGTGTTCCTCTAGTAAGAAACAAGAACAACATCTGATCAATCATCATTCCATCACAACAGAGTAGAAAGAAAACCTTGAATTCTTAAATTATTTTGCTTCTAACCAGTACGTGAAATCTGTGACACACTGTCGTCTTGCATAGATGTTCTCCCAAACCGCTCACTGGGGATGAGTTGTGAACCAAACAGGTATAGATGTTGATATCTTCTTTTCTTTTGTTTTTACTTAAGGTTGAGTGCCTTGAAAAGTAGTTCGTGTACTCTGTAGGTATAAAGAAAACCTACAGAATGAAACGTCTTCTCGTGCGGGTGGTTTTCTGATCACTCTTGTCTGTATCTCTTGCGAGGCGCGTGCAAGTCCCTGAGGGGGCACCTACCCACCCCCGAGTGTGGGGACGCTGGTTCTCAGAGCGTGAGCTCCTCACCTCACTAGACCTCAGCCACCCTTTCTAGTGTTTTCCATGGAATAGGAAGCCTCTAGAGAATTGAAATCCATTAGTTATTTAAAAAAAATACCTGACATCTTCAGAGAAATAAGTGGAAAGAGAGACTTCAACAAAGATATTTTGTTACTAGAACTTAACGCTTCAACTAATTGAGGACTTGTTAACATTATAGTGGGGTTTTTTCTTAATACAGGGCTTAATTTTGTGAAATAAAATTGCTTAAAAACCATTGTAAGAAGTTATGGTGACACAGAGCAGGTGCTGAGTACTCACTCACTGGTTGGCTTTTCTCATCAAGATGGCGCCACATCCCAAATGACTGCCACATAGTGAAGCAAAATAGCATGTCGTAAAATGAGTACACAGGCAAAGGTTAAAGGTAGGCATTTCTTAAATATGTATTGAAAATGGAAGAATAACAGGTTTTTGAGATTTAGAAGGAGTCTTAAGAGAAAGTCTGACCCCACTCTTTCATTGGACAGGAGAGTAAACCGAGAAACAGAGAAGTTAAACAAATTGTCCAAAAATAAACAACAGCTTAAAAGCAGAGCTGTAGCTTTGAGCCCAGGTCATCCACTTCTCAATCTGTTGCTTTGGAGAGTTGCTCTACGGCCCTGTCATCACAAAGCACACAATCCTGGGTGGCCCGGGTGTTTGCACACGTGCCAATTACTGTGGAAGGGGGAAAGCATGCTTGTCTCTCTTTTAAAGTTGGCTTTAGGATCCCAAACCAGATAGTAGGTGGTAGCCATGTCTTCGACTACAACCTTCATTCTAGTTTCACATAGGACTGCAGTTTTCCAAACTTCACAAGGGAAGTTATGAATCAGAACATGAAAAGCACCGGTAGTGTGTGCTCTGGAGAGTAAACGTGCAGAGATTTGGGAACCAGATTATTTATTCATTACATGTCTGTGCACTAAACGGCGGATCTGGGGGCCACATGAGGCTAAGTTCATGGTGACTTCGGAGGAGAAAGTTCATGCTTTCAGGCACCCACTGATCTGATGCCAGGAGGGTCTCAGGAGAGAGTCGCCCAGGCTGTTCAAAGCATCCAGAGGAAGTCGGAATACTAAACTGCCGTCATTTATCAGGGACAGAGTGTGGTACTACTTCAACTTTGTCTTTATTTTGCTGTCCAGTGATGAAGACTTTGACACTTTCTAGAGGGCAGTGGCATCAGGGCACAAAGCACAGGCAATCCATCAGGGCCTGCACGTGCCTCTTCTGATGCCGGGAATGAATGCGGTTGCCTACGCAGGGCAGGCGTATGTGCCACACCAAAACCTGTCTCTTTGGCAGGAGGGTTATTTTATGTTTAAGCGACAAGGACTCAAAAAGAACCTTTGACCTTTCCCGTAACTGCCGAAAGCATCTCCTTTAGGGGACTATTCCAGGAAAGTGAGCCATCATCAGAGACAACTACAAAAAGTCCATATAAACTGGGTGTAGTAGTCAGGGAGGAGCCTAGCCAGGCCTCTTGGATCAAAGGTGTCTGTGGCCCCTTTTAAAGGTGACCCAGCAAACGTTTTTTAACTACACGCATGCTTTCTCCATCTCCTTGTGAATTGCCTTCCTCCCCTTTGAAGTCCCAAACCACTACCCCCTTCTCTTTACCTCAAGACGGCATATAAGCCTCAACGGTCTGGTTAATCTTGGGGCCCCATACTTTTATAGTGCTCACATACATAATTAAATTTGGTTATTTTCTCCTATTCATCTGTCTCACCTTAATTTAATTCTTAGATTAACCAGAAAAACCCAGAAGGGTAGAGGAAAATTTCTTCCTCCTCAACACCTCTTCTACATTTCTTTTGGCCCCAGAAAAGTGGTGAGCAAAGGTAGAGATGCATTCTCTGCAAGGATTTCACTGCCAAGTTCACAGGACTGTTTATATTTCAAGAATCTGACGATGCTATGTCACATTGAGAGTCAACTAATTTTTACTGATTACCTACCATTAACCAAGCACTCTGTGAGTGCTTTCATGTATTCTATCTCATTTAATTCTGAAATATTACAAGCACTGTCTCAATAAAAAAAAAACAAAATGTAGAAATGTTAATTTATTTTCTCAAGGTCACAGAGCCAATAGATGGCAGAAATTAAATTTGAATCCAGAGTTCTTTGCTCCAAATTTTGTCTCTCAGTGTATGTCAAGCCACTGGTGAAAACAGGAGTTCAGTAAGGTCAATTCTTGTTTTTTGTAATATTTTAGTCTCATCTTTCAAAAATTTAGGAATCAAGTCCTTATCACAATTACAGATGATGGACCCAAATACCAACCACTCTGAGTGAATGGAGAAGAAAATTAATGGAATATTTATAGAAAGATCCAACATCTAGTCATGTCATTCTTTTCATATGGCTCAACATGTTGAAACTCTAACAAAAAATATTATGCAATTTATATTTCACACCAGTGTAGAGTTTTCCCCAACAGTCTTTTATCATCCAAGCCTGGACACTTTCATGTAGGAAAGGAAACACCTAACTCAAAACACAGACATGGACTGGAATTTTCTAGCTCTTAGAAAGAGAAAGCTCAGAAGTCTGTATTAGGATGTCCATGTTAGCCTAAAGAAACAAATTTGTTTTTCTGCACTGAGAGTTGGCAATGAAATGATAAAATTGCTGGAAGGTTTTGTGTTCTCATAAATTTTAGACTCATAAAAATGTATAAAATTATTTATAAAGCTATAAATGACTCATAAATGTTTGTTTTTGGAGGATTTTCCATCTAATATAATTATCTGCGTTAGTTGTTCAAATTGTTTCGTTCTTTCAGGTAAGAAGTAAGTACTCGATTAAGGTAAAAAAAATGTTTCAGTAGCTCTAACTTCCATGTGTTATCTTCTAGATTTCTCTTAATCTTTGAATTCCTGATGACTTAAGTGCCTGATGACTTACATTGTGTCTTCAACTTTTAAAGGGTGAATAAACCTCTTTTAAAGGGTGACTTTGCAATATCCCAAACCTTAAAGGAAGCAAAGATTACTTTCTAATCATTATGAGGATTGCCTCTCCCACCCATTCCCCCCACCGCCCCCACAAAACTCCCTTCTCCAGGAAAGAGCATGCCACTCCAGGAAATCACCACATCCCCAAAAAAGAGAGCGAGAAAGGAACACCGGAGTAGAGAAACTGCAAAGCAGTCCACGAACAACGAACAAAACAGCAATAGTCAGTCCAGAGAGATCAATCATTACTTGAGATGTAAATGATCTGAATGGATCAAAAAACCAAACTTAAGTCTATGTTGCTGGGTCTTAGATAGGACACCAAAAAGTAAGATAAATTGTGTGTCATCAAAATTAAGAATTTTTGCTCTTCAAAAGCACTGTTAAGTGAATGAAAAGACAAGCCATAGACTGAAAGAATATATTTGAAAATCACATATGTAAAAAAGAATTTGTATGTATGGAGAACATATTTTTTAAACCCATTGAGACCACAAAAATCCAATACTGGGAGTTCCCTGATGGTGTAGTGGCTTAAGGCTTCGGCGCTGGCGCTGTCAGCACTGCGGCCTGGGTTCGATTCCCAGTCAGGGAGCTACCCACATACCAAAAAGCAAAAAAAAAAAAAAAAAAAAAAAAAAAAAAAAAAAAAAAAAAAAAAAAAAAAAAAAAAAAAAAAAAAAAAAAAAAAAAAAAAAAAAAAAAAA